>JBBBDQ010000457.1:2285000-2320000 GCA_037127315.1 Ascarosepion bandense
GAGAGAGAGAGATAGTGAGTGCCCGAGAGAGAGAGAGAGAGAGATAGTGTGAGGCTCGGGAGAGAGAGAGAGAGAGAGTGAGTGCTCGAGAGAGAGAGAGAGAGAGATAGTGAGTGCCCGAGAGAGAGAGAGAGAGAGATAGAGAGACAGGGCCCGAGTAAGTGAGAGAGAGAGACAGGGCCCGAGTAAGTGAGAGAGAGAGAGAGAGACAGGGCCCGAGTAAGTGAGAGAGAGAGAGACAGGGCCCGAGTAAGTGAGAGAGAGAGAGAGACAGGGCCCGAGTAAGTGAGAGAGAGAGACAGGGCCCGAGTAAGTGAGAGAGAGAGAGAATGCCCGAGTGAGTGAGAGAGAGTGAGTTCCCGAGTGCAAGAGATAGTGCCCGAGAGAGAGAGAGAGAGGTTGTGCTCAAGTGAGGGAGAGAGAGAGAATGAGTGAAAGAGTGAGTACCCGAGTGAAAGAGAGGGAGAGAGAGAAAGAGATAATGCCCGAGTGAAAGAGAGAGTAGTGTGAGAGAGACAGTGTATGAGAGTGTGAGAGAGAGTGTAGGTGTGAGTGTGAGAGAGAGTGTGAATGAGAAAAAACCTAAGAATTACGCACACAAGACAAGAACTGCCTTGTAACCCAATCAGCATCTTAAAATATGTTATACCCAATGTTAAGCAGCATAAAATTTGATCTAATAAAGATTGCTTTAAATTAAAATGCATAGTTTACACGGGAGAGTATTTTAGTTTTCCTCGTCTTTGGAGATCATACTTCATAGTCACAGTGTCAAGAGCAGACATGCATAAACTTAAAATATTTGTTACACTTCAGCGATCCACGAAGATATTTTTATATACGCGGGCGAAAATTAATTCACTGTCCAAAAACAAGATTTTACTATTTTAAAAGCAATAAGTGGAAGAAAGTTGGTGGGTAAACAAGAGATGGGGTCATAGGAAAAGTATGAATCAATCTCGTTCCTCTTCAGCTATGGATTGAATAGCAGGACAGATTGGATTCTATAGCCTTGGTTGGCAACCTACTGTGGAAAAACTAAGTGCGTATCACCTATGGCACTTGTCTGACTAAATTATGTATCTATATACAAAGTCATAGATAATAAAATATATTGACTGTGAGTGTCTTTAAAAAAGAAAAAAGACACTGCAGGCATTTCAACTATAAAAATGTACTCATTTACTTTTCCAGTGTTTTGATTTTTAATTTGGGAGGGGGGTTCGCTGCCTAACAGGTGCTACCAAGCTTGGTCAGGATCAGCGTGTACCGAGGAACAGCAGAAATTAAGGTATGGTTCCACGATCCTCGAAACCTCCAATCTCTTGATTAGAGACTCAAGAGAAGTCATGCTTTTTGATTACTCGGTTACAACATCGTGTAGCAGCCCTCTACCTTGAATAGCTCTTGAGCCTTGTATTGTGGGGTAATATCATGAAGAAAAACACAGGATGAGCCATGAAATATTTAAGTAAAGAACTCATTTTCAGCGTTTCAGGTGAGCTATAATTAAAAACAATACTTTTTCCCTCTCATTACGATCGATATTGACCACATTAGTCGGAATGTATGGAAAGCATTCTCCAAGTTGCCATTATATTTTGGAACGTTTTGCCCAAAGAGAAAAAAGGTTAAAGTCAGGGTAAATCGCAACCAAATATTCCGTTCAATCGGACATTGGCGTGAGAACTCTCCACAGTTAATGACTTTCGTTTTTCTATTTTTTCTTTTATATCAATAAATAGCTAAGGACTTTTAAATTGAAAATGCAATATCATAGCCGAGTCCTACAAATATAGTTTAGGCTGCGGTAGCTTTGTGGTTAGATGACTGAAAAGCAATTTCAGGTTTCGCAGTTCAATTTCTGGAACATTCATTATTAATGGTTCAAATTTCAATTAGACACTAAATTTTCTGGTGTTATGTTTATTGATATCTCAAAGCTAGAATAGTTTCAGATAAAGTAGATGTACATCCTTTAAAATGAAAAACGCTTTGGATATGGAGCAAGTTAAACAGACAGCGTGAAAAACTGATATAAAATATTTGTTAGAGTGAGTGAGAGAGGGGGGGAAGGGCTCAGAGAGGGAGAGAAGAGGGAAGGGTCCAGAGAGAGAGAGAAGAGAGGAGAGAAGGGTCCAGAGAGAGAGAGAGAGAGAAGGGTCCACAGAGAGAGAGAGAGAAGGGTCCACAGAGAGAGAAGGGTCCAGAGAGAGAGAGAGAAGGGTCCAGAGAGAGAGAGAGAGAGAGAGAAGAGGGAAGTGTCCAGAGAGAGAGAGAGAGAGAGAGAGAGAGAAAAGGGAGAGAAGAACGAATTAAGACAAGAGTATCTTATGAAATGAAGAGTGAATAGATTTGAAAAAATATACAAAAATCACAGACATGGAAGTCTGCTATGAATTTTCAAACAATAAAAATACAAACTAAAGTAAAATAAAAAAAACTAGGGTGCAACTATATGTCAGCGAACGTGTTCGAAATAAGATCTGGAGGGGGCTTTGAAGAAAAGAGAGCGAGTCGCAGCAATCGGTTCTTTTAAATTTGTCGTTTATTCTTCAGTGTGATTACAGGAAATCAGTAGTTCTGTGGCACTTATACGAAGGAAAGAGGACTTGGAAAATTTGGCAATCAAAGGACATACTGAGAGAGAAGTAAAATAAACTACCTGATGAGCTTTTGTAAAATCGTTAGCAGAACAGGTATTAAGACAGATAGCAAAAAGAGAAAAATTATTAAAGCTCAAAGGACAGAAAATTGTGCCGTGTCCTGATGGAACTACGGCATTTAGAAGAAGCCAGTAGTGTTGTCTGTTAGCGAATGTAAGTCAGACAAGACATATCCGTGTGCCGGTAATAAAATATTAGTTTCACTCATTTCTTAGCGATAACAACTGAAGGTTTCAGACGATGTCAAATCGTATTTTGTAGGTTTGTAGCCTTGGAACCCTAGCCGAACATAATAGGGGTCATTCTTTGATACATTTTGTCAGAATTAAATCTACTTATTCTTACAATAGGCTTTTGTCAAGTAATCTTCGTTGATGTACACAGAAACAATTTCCTTTCAATTGTAGTTAGATTAGTTGGTAATTGAATGCCCAATTATCAGGATTTATTTATTTACAATTTTCAATTGTCCCATTAAGTAGAGGAAACATTCCTCATCTTATTTTTTTTTAGAGAGAGAGAGAGAGAGAGAGAGGGGGGAGAAGAGAAGAAACTGAGAGAGAAGAGAAGAAACAGAGAGAGAAGAGAACAGAGAGGAGAGAAAAAGTAAAAAGTTAAAAGGAGGATCAAATGTAATGCTCTGCCAAGCTTAGTAAACCTCAGTGTATTAAAAGTATTTTTTTGTATTTTTACAGATCTTTGCTCCAAAGCTGATTTCACGTATACCTCTGAAGAAAATTACATCATTTCATTATATATGAACAATTGTGATTTAAAAGTTACTCTTTTTTCCTGGATGAGTGACCAACCAGGAGTCCTAACTTTACAACCTGCGATTTTTTTTTTTGTAGAGCAGGGTTGGTTAAAAGAAACAAGTCTACTCTACCGAACCAAGACTTTGGAAAAACTTAAAAAGGCGAATACAAGAAGTTTTGTTTTGCATACCACAAGAGTTCCTGATAAATGTATTTATTATGATATTTAAAAAAGGAAATAAAAGGAACTCAAACGAAAAACCACAAATTTATTCGCCTGAAGAGAGTGAATTTTAGACTCGAAACACGTGTAGCGTCATAAATACCATTAGGGACACTTAATGTATCATAACATGTATAATTGCAAAAACAATAAATATACGCTTTAAAGAAAATGCTCACGGCTTTATCACACTTTTTGTTCTATACCAATTTCTTTCGTTGGAACAACCCTATTTTCCTCAATCCTATTATTCCCTTGTTTGTTTCCCTTCCTTAATGTTTTACCCCCATTAATCCGATCTTATCATTTTCTCTTCATACCCTTCAGTTTTATTACCTTTGATGTGATTACACACACATATACAGTGTGTGTGCGAGTGCAACTCGCAATAGAGTCCATGTAGGTTTGGGGGACCCAACATCACCCAAACATGTAATTACCCAGTTTAATCCAGATTGGATTTCTTTTGAGCTGTCTTTTCCGAAAGATGATATTCACCGTAGTCGTATCAGTGATTTTCATATGCACGAAAGAGGAATTTAGAGACTGTTTGTAAAATAGGAAGGGATACTGTGATATGTGAACGAAGTCTTAAAGGAAATATTTGAGGAATCCATTATCTAAAAGGTACAATTACTTTTGCATTAAATATTAAATAAATAGATCGTTTCGAGAAAAACTTCTTAGTTAAATATTATTCTTCTGCTCATCTTAAGGGATACAATAACTAGAATTATTCCTAAATTGTATTATTGAGATCATACACACACACACACATATATATATATATATTATTTGTTGCTCTACTATTGTATTGAGCGCTTTAGTGTTAGGGTTCTCGTCTCTTTTTTTTTCTTTTCTACGAGTATTTTGACGTATGTTCAAGTACTTAGTTTGTTTCTTTTTTTACTCCCCCTTTTTTCCCCTCCGCGTTTGTTCTCGGTGGGTTTTTCGAGACGAACTGAAATATATTATAACAGTTATTAGTATTAGCATTATTATTATTGTTATATATATATATATATATATATATAATTGCTATTTCAAGTGCAGCTTCGAAAAAGGTAGCAATTGAAAGACTCTCCAAGGTCGTTTTTAACAACACGATTCAGGTTTTAAAAGCACAAAAGTAAAAAAGAATTTGTCTTTTTTTTTTTAACAAGGTCATACAACAATAACACGAGTATACGAAGAGGACAATCTGGATTTTGGAATGACGCCGTAGGACATCATAGATAGATAAATAGACAAGTAATTAGGTAAACCAAGACGGAAATATAAGATACCTGCACTAATTCGTTGAAAAAACAGGATAGCATAAAGAAAAAAGGTCCCAAACTTAATGAAAAACAAAGTTTTTTTTCCGTCAAAATCTTTGTTATTGAGAAGAAATATCAAAGTAATTTTTTTATTACGTTTTAAACTTTTTAATCCTTTCTAACACGTTTGAAATTTTGGTAATTTTTTTCGGTAGTTGGTAACTAAATTGTTACCGGAGTTTACTATGAATAATATATTTTACGCAACTCATTTTTCCGGTGAAAAACAATTTTGAAATTCTAGCAAATAATATCAAATAATTGTCGAATTTTAATGAAACTTTTAGGACATATACAGATGAATAAAATTATTTTTGAAATCATTATCTTTATAAAATCTTGGTAATATCATCTCTCTCTCTCTCTCTCTCTATATATATATATATATTACATCTTTTAATCCACCCAGTTAACATAAATTAATCAATTTTAAGAAATTAAATTTTGTATCGAAAATTTGTTTTATTAGTTTTTTATTTTGTTTTTAAACGCAAGACTTTTAGGGAATGTAAATCATCTATTTTTATTTCCAAACAGTTGGCCGTTTTTTTCGAAAATCTGCTCAGAATAGTAAAATAAAAAATGCTATAAAACTATGACATTATTCAATTAAATAAGGTTTTAATTGCTTATATACAAGTCTAAAGAAAAAAAAACCTTTTTCGATTAATAACACATTTTTACAACAATTGTTTTAATTTTGTTATTTTAATTTATAAAGTTTCAATGATATATTTTTTAAATTCTTTAAAGTATTGTCACGGCTAGGTTATTAAGTGAAGACTATATTTGCTAATCGAAAATTCAAAAGTTGAATACAAATCTTCGAGCCAAAATAATTTTTATCTTTTTTTGTGAATAAGATTTCTATTTTTTGTGTTACATTAAAAAAGTCACTTGTTTCACGGTTTCTTCCCCTTAGAGGGTAAATGATATCAAACATACTTGCTTATGACAGCATCTGGCTCACCATAAACACTTCACACTTCAGTGATTGAGTAATGCTTTTATTCTGAATTGCATGATATAAATAATTCTTTTGTAAATCAGATTAAATTAACTTTAAATTTGCTAAAAATATAAACCTGTGACGTTAATTTTGCAATATTTTAAAACCGTGAATTAACTTTTGTTTGCAAACATATCAAGCTGCCAAGATGGAAGAAGAAAAAAAAAAAAAAAAAGATGTATTCTAAACTAAAACCAAATTGAGATTCCAATCAATAGAATTTCTATATGAAATTAACCAGAATAGTTTGCTTACTGAAAATAGTAAATTTCATCATTTCGCTTTTAATTGAACCTAAAATTAAAACTTCAAGAAAATTTTTATTTTAAAATTCAGTTTAAAACTTATGTATAAAAAATGAGACTATATATACGTATACACATTTTAAATAATTGTAAACTTGGTGTTTATTATTTCAAAAATTAAGAAATATTTACAAGTATCATTTTATTGTTTTTTTTTTCACTTCATGTTGACTATATGTTAAATAATTTTAGGGCAGAAGATTATCCAGAAGTAGGTTGTCATTGCTTTCTGGAGTAAACTGGTTGCCAGCCAAGGCTTTAGAACCCAATCTGTCTTATTATTTAACGGATAACTGGAGGGAAGAGATGGATTAATACCTTTCCCAATGGTATTTGTGCGTTAGTGAATGCAAGGAATTCAACTGGAATTCAAACTCGACTCCCCGATTTGTCGTTCCGAGCCGATATCCACTGCACCACGACGCACATCCTCTCTTTCCAGCTAACATTTACTAACGTCTCTTGTTCATGCGCATCTGTAGTCGCAATAACGTCAACAAGCCAAGTCCAATGAAATCGGGTGAAACATGTCACAAATCTTTTTCAATCTAAACTTATTTATAAATGGAACTTTGTCTGTGTGTCCGTTACCTATAGACTCCGAAACGGCTGAACCGATTTTCTTGAAAATCTACACAGTTGTACTATAAGCGTCTGCGAGTGTTCTTAGCTAGGTTTTGTGTCGAGGTACCCCCGATAAATATCGAAAATCGATAATCGAAAAAATCGAGTTATATAAGGAATAGTCCGATTTTAATCAAATTTGATTCACTCATAGACAAAGACATAAGAAACGATATTCAGAAGTTTCAAGGTTGCAGTTCTTATAATAGTGCAGAAACATTTATATCGATACCAAGAAATCAAAATTTGACTTACATCCATTCATTCATTACGGTTTTGCTTTAACTGGAAATAACTATTGCTTTTGAGTTTTTCATGCGAACGTCCAAAGAGTCTGAATGGATTAGTTTTAAAACTTTCATTACACACGAGCAATGCCGGGCTATACTGCTAGTTTGTCATAGATGACAAACTAAAAAAGATTTGTAACATGTTTCATGCGCATGAACAAGAGACGTTACTAATTTAAAAACTTTTTCAACGTACCCAAACTCAGAGATTCTTTTCATCGTTTTTGTTATTAAATATCCCACATTGTGAGAACAGAAAATCTGTCCAGAATGATGAAATATTGTAGGAAATTGGAAGTAAATTTACTTTGACTGAACTAGAGATTAAAACACATTCTAGACATTTCCGTCTTAGTGAATTATTTTCTCTTAATTAGAGAGAAAATGTTTGTTATCGTAACGAAGCTGTTTAATATATTTACATTGTTCAGACTTATATTCATCTTTGTTACCATATTCATAACGTTTTGGTCATTTTACGCCTCGACATTCTTCAGTGCAAATAATTACAATAACTCAGAAGCAGACAAATATTGATGTACAAATGACAAGAAACAAACTGAAGGTTGTTCAGAATTAAAACACTATGCAAATATTTAGGATCGCGTATTAGGCAAATGCATTGTAAATGAGTTAATGATTGTCAGTTATTATGAATAAAAACCATTGAGAGTGTGAGATAGTGCGCCCAAGTGTCTTTTGTGCCAACGTCCAAAGAGTCTGAGATCCAGAATTAGTTTTAAAGCTTTCATTACACCCGAGCAACGCAGGTCTATAGTGCTAGTATTTACATCAGCACAAGAAGACAAGCGTGATATTGTGGCTATATGAATCGGAATGGGTTTTGGTGATTACAGTCGCAGTAGGCCGAATCGTTGTGTCGCTATGTTAGGTTCAATAACTGCCTTCAGGCCAGTATGCCAAAGTACCACAGTTTCGATCTGAAAATCAAGTAAATCTTCTCGGCAAGAGAAAGGTCTGTTTTTGTTGCATTAATACAACAATGCATATAGTTATTATTGGCTACTTTTATTGTCCTCCGGAGATAGTGCCCGAGTGAGTGGGAGATAGATAAGTGCCCGAGTGAGTGGGAGATAGATAAGTGCCCGAGTGAGTGGGAGATAGATAAGTGCCCGAGTGAGTGGGAGATAGATAAGTGCCCGAGTGAGTGGGAGATAGATAAGTGCCCGAGTGAGTGGGAGATAGATAAGTGCCCGAGTGAGTGGGAGATAGATAAGTGCCCGAGTGAGTGGGAGATAGATAAGTGCCCGAGTGAGTGGGAGATAGATAAGTGCCCGAGTGAGTGGGAGATAGATAAGTGCCCGAGTGAGTGGGAGATAGATAAGTGCCCGAGTGAGTGGGAGATAGATAAGTGCCCGAGTGAGTGGGAGATAGATAAGTGCCCGAGTGAGTGGGAGATAGATAAGTGCCCGAGTGAGTGGGAGATAGATAAGTGCCCGAGTGAGTGGGAGATAGATAAGTGCCCGAGTGAGTGGGAGATAGATAAGTGCCCGAGTGAGTGGGAGATAGATAAGTGCCCGAGTGAGTGGGAGATAGATAAGTGCCCGAGTGAGTGGGAGATAGATAAGTGCCCGAGTGAGTGGGAGATAGATAAGTGCCCGAGTGAGTGGGAGATAGATAAGTGCCCGAGTGAGTGGGAGATAGATAGTGCCCGAGTGAGTGGGAGATATGCTCGATATATTATATAAAGCTGTGAATATTTATTATAAATTATAGTTTAGAACATGTACAAATTTCCATTCATTTCCACACCACCTGAGTAGATATCATTTCAATGTCGAAACAAAATGTACAATTTGTAGTGGATAAAAATTAGTACATGTTCTAAACTATAATATATATATATATATATATATATATATATAAGTCAATAGATAATGGTTGAAATGATATCTTTTGTCCGACTTCAATGTTTTGCACACCGCTCGTCAGGCTCAGATAAATCTCTTGAAATCTTTATATGCTTCATTATACACTTTCTCCTGTTTTCGCTCTGCCATCCACCCTGTCTCGACACCCTATTGGATCGGTTCATCATACCAATGGAGCTGCATCTCCCACTTTGGGAATTCCAGAAATATATCAACATTTAGTCGAGCAATATTCTTTAAAGCAAATTATGGAACACTGCATTGTAAAACCGATCGGCAGGAATTCCAGGAATTAATACAAGTCTAAGAGAACAAAGTCATTAGATTCCAAATTATATATACCAAAATTTGCTTCATTGCATTGTCCTTTTATGGTGCATTATCATCCATCTTCTGCATTCTCAGCAAAGAAATGGCGTGCATCAGTGTGCAAAAAAAATGTATATATCTCGGAAAGAAATTAAAAACCAAGTTAAAAAAAAACTTATCTCGGGAACTTCTTTCAAATTTGTTTAGAAATCAAAACTACAGTCCCAACAAGATGACGATGGCAAATAGAATTAAAAAATAACTGCCCTAATTAAATATACATTGATAATGGTTAATGTGTTTAAATTTGACAAGCAAAAACAAAACAAAAAAAACACCAAAAAAAATAAACAAACAAAAAAACACACAAAAAAAACAAACAAACAAAAAAACAAAAAAACAAAAAAAAAACAAAAAAACACAAAAAAAAACAAACAAAAAAACACAAAAAAAAACAAACAAACAAAAAAACACAAAAAAAAACAAAAAAAAACAAAAAACACAAAAAAAAAACACAAAAAAAAACAAATTGAACTCTGTATACTTTGATTAGTCTAGGGCAGAGGTCGGCAACTCCCGGCCCCCGTGCTCCATCCGGCCCGCGAAGAAGATTTGTCAAGCCATCCAACTTAACACCTCGGCACTAATTATCTCATTAATTTGCTGAGAAAGTGACAGAGAAATTATCAGTTAGAGTTCAGCGACTTGCAATGCCACAATTTTTTCAAAATCAAAATTAAATTGAAAATTTTGCTGAGTTTAAGAAATCTGTTTTGGCAAGCGGGAAATAAATTGAATAATGCGAATATGATGGTATCATTATTTGGAAGAATATATGCCAGAGAAAAACCTTTTTACGAAAAAGAAATATATTAAAAATCGTTTAAGAACAAGGTTGAGTAATAACTACTTGAATGAAATTTTGTTCCTGTCACCAACAAATACATCAACTGATGGTGGAGAAGTTGTCAAAAAATAAAAAGAAACAATTGTCTAATAAAATAATTCGCCATTTTAACTGTATTTTGCTGTCGTAAAGAATTTGCATTTTTTGTTGATTGTGTTAGTTGTTATCCTGTTAGCTTTGTTTAAATAATATAACAAACTTCATTGTTATTTCTTTAAACGTCCAGACGATGGGGGACTTCTGGACGGAACGGTCCGAGATCGAGACAGTTTATTACAGTATATTTGATATCATGGCCCTCCTTCGAGACTTTGCATAGCTCTCTGGCCCGCTGTCTCTACAAGGTTGCCGACTCCTGGTCTAAGGGGACCATCACATATGCAAGGTAGTTCTAATATTTCCTTTATCAAAGAGAAAAAGATTTTTGTGAATTTCTGTTTTGAAATCTGCGTGAGACTTCAAATTTTTTTGTGTTTTGTTTCGGTATATTCAGGTTATGTATTAGGTTAGCAACTAAGCTCCCGCCGTTTTTTAAGTTTCAAAATCCTTTTCTTTCCTCGAGAAATCTGTTTTTGAATTGTTTTGGAATCTTTTTTTTTTCGTTTTTTTTTTTTTTTATTTGATTTTAGTTAAATTTTGTTTATTTTCGGATCATTAAAATGGAATGTTAAGTTAAGAAAAATGATCATTTTCGACACCTTTTTTGCATTTAATCAAGGTTCTAAAGCCGTAAAAGGTGCCCGCGACATTTGTGCTGTGTATGGAGAGGATGCTATAGATGAGTTAATGATTGTCAGTTATTATGAATAAAAACCATTGATTTTGTCAAATAGATTTTTTTTTACCGAAATGTGCGAGATAGTGCCCGAGTGGATACTATAGCTGAAAGAACTACTAGAGATTGGTAGTCTCCTGATTTGGCACCAACGGATTTCCACCTCTTTCGATCTTTTTCCAATACTAAGCGCGGAGTTTCGTTCAATACTGATGAAAAATTGAGAGCATGTTTGTATCAATCGGGTGATTTCTACCAACGAGCTATTGAAAATCTTGTTGAACGTTGGAAAGAAGTCGTAAACAACAAGGGCGAATACATTATTAATTAGTTATTATTTTAAAAATGTAATTTAACCCTCTAGGGCCATTCGTATCATATTTGATACAGTATGAAAACAAGCCTTGAAAGAAATATTTTCCTGAAAATTTTTTTAAGAGAAATATTTTATAAATTTCAAATGAAAGCAGTACTGACTGCTCAGTCAATGAATACCAAATGTTTCCTTATAGGGAAATACCAAATGTTTCCTTATAGGGAAATACTGTATCAAATGATACGAATGGCCCTAGAGGGTTAAAAAAAAAATCAGTGGGAACTTAGTTGCCAACCTAATATTCATATATAGTCATCAATCATTTCTTTCTTCTACCCTGTGAAGTTGAATGTAAGTTTTGTTTTTTTTAAGATAGCATTTTAGTTATAAGCCGATGGACACGTGCCACCGCACTCTAGTACCAATTTGATGAAATTAGTTTGCTGTGTGTATGCTTTTTTTGTAGCTTGCGAAGTTATTGTTTTTGGTTGGGGGAATGCTACTAGGGCTTGACCTGACTAGCCGATTGATCTGATCGGGCCGGCCGTCTAGCCCAAGTAAATGCTAAAGTAATGCGTTCGAATTCAGAGGTATTCTCTGTCTAACGCCTGAAGACCTTAGTTACCAGGATCCCGTCCTCAGGTATGACGGGTTACTATCCACGACGACCGGTGACTTCGTTTGGGGATTGAGTTGGGAGGTCTTACACGTCTGAAGAGGGGGAGTCGGCGTATTCTGAAGCCCCATCCGAGAGGGTGGATCATAACCGGGATTAGAATGTAGTATGTGTTCCATACTGAACATTTCTGAACAAGAAAGGAGAGCAATGAAAAATAGGAAAAAAAAGTGAAACGCTAAGTAAACCAAATGAAACAGAACACAAATACATTTAAAATTATTTATAAATGTTACTGTGTGTGTGTGTCCATTACCTATAGACTCCGAAACGGCTGAACCGATTTTCTTGAAAATTTACAGAGTTGTACTATAAACGTCTGCGAGTGTTCTTAGCTAGGTTTGGGTCGAGGTACCCCCGATAAATATCGAGAATCGATAATCGAAAAAATCAGGTTATAGAAGAAATGGTCCGATTTTAATCAAATTTGATTCACTCATAGACAAAGACATAAGAAACGATATTCAGAAGTTTCAAGGTTGCAGTTCTTACAATAGTGCAGAAAATTTTATATCGATAGCAGGAAATCAAACTATTCATTTTTCTTCCAGTCTAAAGTTTCGCTTTAACTGGAAACAACTATTGCTTTTTAGTCTTTTTGTGCCAACGTCCAAAGAGTCTGAGATCCAGGATTAGTTTTAAAGCTTTCATTACACCCGAGCAACGCAGGGCTATAGTGCTAGTATTTACATCAGAACAAGAAGACAAGCGTGATATTGTGGCTATATGAATCGGAATGGGTTTTGGTGACTACAGTCGCAGTAGGCCGAATCGTTGTGTCGCTATGTTAGGTTCAATAACTGCCTTCAGGCCAGTATGCCAAAGTACCACAGTTTCGATCTGAAAATCAAGTAAATCTTCTCGGCAAGAGAAAGGTCTGTTTTTGTTGCATTAATACAACAATGCATATAGTTATTATTGGCTGCTTTTATTGTCCTCCGGAGATAACTTTTTGCTGATTACTTGAATGTGTGAGTGAGAGATTCCACAATAGTTAACATTCGCAGACACACATCCCTATTAAGTGAAAACTATCACTGAAGAATTTTTTTTCGTGTGTGTGTGGGGGGGGGAGGTATCGCTAATTGCTTCTTCGTCAATTTACGGACCAATGAAGAGATACCGCCGGCACATCCTTCTTTTTAATTTTTTGGGAATTGCTAATATATCGTATTTCAAAAATACGATCTGTTTTCAATTACCTCTGTGGCTGGATTTTGAGTGACATTTTCTACTTAATCTATTCTTCTCTACATGTAATACTTATTTCTTTTCCACATACGAAACTAATCCATATTTTTATCACAAAATTACTGGGAAAAAAAAAAAAAAAAAAAAAAAGTTAGGACGGATAAGGGAGATAATGAGAAGATACTGAGGAAAAAAGCAAGTTAGTACTCAACACACGTGGAATATCCATAGGTGCAGCTAATTACATATTAAATTGCAGGGCATGAATTGAAAATCTTTTGCGAACATCATTTATGCAAAATATTTTAGGACACTTAAACGAAAAATAAGCAAAACTCGGTATAGGCGCAACACGTTGTAGGTTAATAAACAAATCAGATAATGATTGAGTAGTAACTTCGATCCCTGCCGATTATTCTTAATTTATGGCTATTTTTTTAAAAAGAGTTACTATGCTTAGTTTCTGCTTTCTTCCAATACGGTTTTATAGACTATAGAATATGCATGGTTGTTTGGAGATCGAATTTTAAGCCGATTATATTCATGCAAGTCATCATAAATGTAAGACAATATTGTGTATAGACGGCATTTATGTCATGAAACGGTTGAACTAGGAGAGGTTTGATATTTCCTATTTCAAAAATACGATCTGTTTTCAATTACCTCTGTGGCTGGATTTTGAGTCACATTTTCTACTTAATCTATTCTTCTCTACATGTAATACTTATTTCTTTTCCACATACGAAACTAATCCATATTTTTATCACAAAATTACTGGGTACATCCAGTTAAGTACAGAAACGGAACGAGAAATCGGAGAGCCGAGTTCAAATTCTAGTGGATTTTGTTACATCTACTTACTTACTTGGGAAAGGTATTAAGAGGGGCATATTGGATTCTCTAGCCTTGGTTGGCAACCAGTCTACCGCAGAAAGTAGCAATGGCAAGGGGAAGAGACAGAGTCTTCTGGGAGTGGGTTCGCTGAGTCTGTTGAACCGGGCGGAGAAAGATTGTGACTGACCCGTGAGTTGAGTGGAATTAAGATGTTCCCCAGTAGCCGGCAGTTTAATAACCTGCAGCTAGGGCAGTCGTCTTTCTCCCTCTCTCACTTGGCAATTCACACAAGTAAAAAGAAACAAAAAAAAAAAAACGTTGTCAAGAAATGAAAGTAGCGAGCGTCTAAATTAGTGAATAAATTCACTATGTTTATTATAATTAAACATGTGTAGCCTCGTCATTATCATCCTTCATTGATCTTCTTGGTGCGGGCAAATCAAATGGTCATCAACGCCACTATAGTTCCAAATTTTTTCTTAACTACTACTTACAGGATGATGCATTAGTCATTACGATTATTACTTTAAAGTGAAATTTATGACTCCACCTTGTATTTATGTAGGTCTTAGGTGTTATCAGATACGGTCTCCGATAGAAATATATCTTAAATAACAATTTAATAGTGTCTATGCACGAAGGTTAATTTATAAATAATAAACAGGTTAGGTCTTAAATTTGTGTTGACAACGTCATCTTCAAAAGAGATGGTATACAAAAACTGCACTCATTCAATGCTACTTTGTTTTTACAACAAATCTTACATTTAAATAGGTCCCCCCACTACCCGAAATGGTGTAAATGAAGAAGCAGTATTACATATATATAACAAAATAAAAAACACACAAAACACAGACAACAAAAAACAATACAACAAAAACAAAAAAACAAGACAACAAAAAAAAACAAAAAACGAAACAACAAAACAAGAACCCCAAAAAGCAAACAAGAACCCCAAAAAGCAAACAAGAACCCCAAAAAGCAAACAAGAACCCCAAAAAGCAAACAAAAAAACCAAAAAGCAAACAAAAAAACCAAAAAGCAAACAAAAAGCAAACAAAAAAACCAAAAAGCAAACAAAAAAACAAAAAAACAAACAACAAAAAAGCCGCTTAATGCGTATAATATTAAGGAACGCTAAACTAAACAAAGACAGAAGTAAGAATAAGGTATAGACTAAGTCAAATGTAGAACGAAAGAACTGACCACGAAAATTCATTTGCAGTATAAGTTCAGTACTTTTTTTTTTGTTTCTAACGAAAGTTTTCTATTAATATTCTGCTTAGCTTTTGGAAGGCAGCTTTCGCTATCACAATGAGCCTTCGGATTTCAGTGTTGCACTTTCTGTCCTCTATCAAAAACACTTCTCAGATGTTTAAATTTCTGTACCTGCTTGATTTTGGTATCTACAATTTGTAATTTTCCTTTTAAACAAAACTCTAAAAACCAAAAAACAACCCCACCACCAAAAAGTGTGTTGCAGCTATAGCAGTAATTTAGAAAATTAGGTTTTAAATTCCGAATATTCCTCCTAGACTTGTCATTTCAAGACAACAGCCCAGTCAACTTTATTTAACCCGCTGCCGTGTGCAAGTTTGGGTGGGGGAGAAGTGGGGAAGTGTTGGGTTAATGGCTTTCGTAAAGATATTTGTGCAAAAGTGAACGAAATGAACTCGACCAGAATTCGAACACAGCTCACTGATTTCTACTTCAGGTTTAACAGTCGCGCATCCTATATAGAAAGGGTGCAGCCGTTTAAAGAATTTACAAATTCTTGAAATAAGGAAATAAGAAAGAGGATAGGCACGTCTTCAAAGAAAACGAGATGATCTTCAGTTGGAAAATTCGAGGAGACAAAATGGGTGGGAATGAAGGAAAGGTTGTGTGACATAACAGGAAGCTGTCAGTATAATCTCTGTTGAGATTCAACCAGACATGTACAGCCACACACACGCATTTGGTCCGATTTCTTATTTTGCTGATCTTTCTCAGTCAACGATATTCGTTTATTTGTTTTAAACATAGAGACTGGGATGGAGAACAATAAAAAAATGCCAGACAGAAAATGGGAGGAGGAGGAATATATGCCACACAGAAAATGGGAGGAGGAGGAATATATGCCACACAGAAAATGGGAGGAGGAGGAATATATGCCACACAGAAAATGGGAGGAGGAGGAATATATGCCACACAGAAAATGGGAGGAGGAGGAATATATGCCACACAGAAAATGGGAGGAGGAGGAATATATGCCACACAGAAAATGGGAGGAGGAGGAATATATGCCACACAGAAAATGGGAGGAGGAGGAATATATGCCACACAGAAAATGGGAGGAGGAGGAATATATGCCACACAGAAAATGGGAGGAGGAGGAATATATGCCACACAGAAAATGGGAGGAGGAGGAATATATGCCACACAGAAAATGGGAGGAGGAGGAGGAAAATAATATATGCCACACAGAAATGGGAGGGAGGAGGAGGAATATATGCCACACAGGAAAATGGGAGGAAAGGAGGAGGAGGAATATATGCCACACAGAAAATGGGAGGAGGAGGAGGAATATATGCCACACAGAAATGGGAGGAGGAGGAGGAATATATGCCACACAAAGGGAAATGGGAGGAGGAGGAATATATGCCACACAGGAAATGAGAAAGGGAGGAGGAGGAGGAGGAATATATGCCACACAGAAATAAGTGGAAAATGCTAGAGAAGCAGGCAGAGAGAATTGAGCCAATCTGTTTCCGTTTCATTCGATAATATATTCCTGTAATAATGATGGAAATGCCTGCACACCTGACAATCCGGATGTGTGTTACCTGGCATCAAATGAAAGCATTTTCATGTCCCGCTTCTTTTTGACGTTTTTATCGGTTATTTAATGCATTGATTCCGGACTTCATCTTGAAAGCGTCGCCATTATTTTTGTATGATCTTAAAGTGTGTGTGTGTGTTTTTCAAACAGCTTGCACACACTGTTGTTAATTGGTGCAGCATATGTTTAAGTGAATAACTGATAATGAGTTAGCAAACTTAAAATGCACACTGTACTTTATATGTAAATCCTGTACTAAACACCCCGAGGAAAATTTCCTACTTTATCAGAGATGACGCCCCGTTTGAAAACCATCTGATATATGGTTGGGGCGGGAAAGACAAAAAAGTCTTCATTCGAAATAATAATGAGGGTCGGTTGGACACTTTGGGGCGCCCTAGGTACACCAATTCTCAGTATTCACTGTTTCCGAAAAGTGTAATTCGGTTTTCACACAAGCCTTTGCCGCTATAATCAAATCAACTGCGGTTTGGCGTAATGGATAGAAACAAGAATTGAGGAATCACAGAGTCGAGTCCGAATTCCAGTCCCGCTGACTTACGTGCTAACACCCTTCGGATTATTGTGAATCAATCACTTTTCTCCCAGCTATAGGTAAATAGCTGGACAGGCTGGGTACTGTAGCCTTGGGTGGCAGCCTGTCTAGGAGGAAGAAAACTGAATTCAAAACCAGCCCCCGAGTGGGTTGGGCTCAGTCATGCTGCATTACACCACGTCGAGGTGCCCTTGCGAACGAATGCGGAGCATGTGACATATACACACACACACACAGAGCATGAGACACACACACAGAGCATGAGACACACACACACACAGAGCATGAGACACACACACACACAGAGCATGAGACACACACACACACAGAGCATGACACACACACACAGAGCATGAGAGACACACACAGAGCATGAGAGACACACACAGAGCATGAGAGACACACACAGAGCATGAGAGACACACACAGAGCATGAGACAGACACACACAGAGCATGAGACAGACACACACACACACACAGCATGAGGCAGACACACACACACACAGCATGAGGCAGACACACACACACACAGCATGAGGCAGACACACACACACACACAGCATGAGGCAGACACACACACACAGCATGAGACAGACACATACAGCATGAGACACACACACACAGAACATGAGACACACACAGAGCATGACACACACACAGAACATGAGACACACACAGAGCATGACACACACACAGAACATGAGACACACACAGAGCATGACACACACAGAGCATGAGACACACACAGAGCATGAGACACACACAGAGCATGAGACACACACAGAGCATGAGACACACACAGAGCATGAGACACACACAGAGCATGAGACACACACACACACAGAGCATGAGACACACACACACAGAGCATGAGACACACACACACAGAGCATGAGACACACACACACAGAGCATGAGACACACACACACAGAGCATGAGACACACACAGAGCATGAGACACACACAGAGCATGAGACACACACACACAGAGCATGAGACACACACACACAGAGCATGAGACACACACACACAGAGCATGAGACACACACACACAGAGCATGAGACACACACACACAGAGCATGAGACACACACAGAGAGCATGAGACACACACACAGAGCATGAGACACACACACACACACAGAATGAGAGAGAGAGACAGAGAATGAGAGCGAGACAGACATACAGAGAGAGTGGGACAGACAGACAGAGACACACAGAGAGACTACGGATATAAACGGGAAAGAGCGTCACAAAGACGACAAACAGGTAGGAAAGACAAACAAAAAACTACAAATTAAGAAGCAACAAAAGCTTTTCTCTCTACAGACTTCAACCAGGTCACATTGAACTTGTAATGTTGTCATTAAATAATTTCTAAAAATGCTTTTAGTTCTTATGTTTTTAAAGCCATGCCTTTTCACTGAGCATAAAAAAAGAAACGGATGTAGGTGTCATTGTGATTCCTAACAGAACGCAATGCAACCGTGTGAAGAAGCAGGTGAGAATCAACTTGCAGGTAAGTGAGTTATAGAAAAAGACTGATGACGTCTACCTACGTTTCTGCACACACCTGGCTGCAGAAGATTTGGCGAAACAACGAAATAAAAACAGCAAAAGTGCCGTTGACCAGGACAATGAAGCAATAAATTTATGGAAATAAAATAGTTGAAGCCGGTCGTGTGAAAAATAACATAATTAGCCAAGCAAGACAAGTGATGGTTAAAAAAAAAAAAAAAAAAAAGAAAGAAATAAACACATTAAAAATATACATTGCATTCGTGCTGAAAAGAAAAAAAAATTTTACTAACTCGACTCTTCAATTTTTTTTTTTTTTTTTGCACGTTAGCTGTGGCCAGATATCGAACTCACAACTCTTTAGGTCAAGTCACTGGATTTCTTCAAACAACGCTTTTAACCACCGAGCCATGTGTCCTGTAAGTGAGTTATCCAGAAAAGACATGGCACGTGGAACTAAAACAATCTACCCAAAAGTATGAAACAAAGGGATCGATTTGACGTTCCAGCGTCTACCACCTGAAGAAGACCAGAGCGTACAATAGCCAAAACGTCGTGACTATGACAAAGATGAGGACAACAGTATATAGTTACAATACCTCCTCTCAGAAATGTAGAGATAAGGAATATCTAAGCTTATTTATAAATGGAACTATGTCTGTGTGTGTCCGTTACCTGTAGACTCCGAAACGGCTGAACCGATTTTCTTGAAAAGTTACACAGTTGTACTATAAGCGTCTACGAATGTTTTTAGCTAGGTGTTGTGTCGAGGTACCCCCGATAAATATCGAAAATCGATAAGATCGGGTTATAGAAGGAGTGGTCCGATTTTAATCAAATTTGATACACTCATAGACAAAGACATAAGAAACGATATTCAGAAGTTTCAAGGTTGCAGTTCTTACAATAGTGCATAAAATCGATTATATATATATATATATATATATATATATAGAGAGAGAGAGAGAGAGAGAGAGAGAAATAGATAGATAGATAAGGCAAGATGTTTGTGTGTGTGTCTGTTTATCTGTCTGTATGACCTTTATAAATCCACATTTTTTTATCCGATTCTCACCAAACTTCACACAAATATTTTTTAGGCTGAGGCTGAGCTCCAGGACCATGGATTAGTTTTAAAGCTTTCATTATACCCGAGCAACGCCGGGCTATACTGCTAGTTTAAAATATTTGGTGAGTTTTTCCCGGTGCCATTCGATGTTGGGTGTAGGGTATGCAAAAGAATTTCCTCTAATTGTGTAATTTACTTTCGATTATCGTTAGATATTTTCACGTTAAAAAGATACAATTCCAAAGATGGGCAATGGAGGGTTTCTCAAGTTTGAAACGAACCTAAGTTCACACGCTATAGCGGGGAATAAACTTCAGCATCTATGTGCTATGTCCCTTCAGGACGTAGGCGATCATGACGTACCTTCACATCTTTCAATCTCTTAACAGGTCTTCTTTCATCCCGCTCAAAACCGGATCCGCCATCCACCTACTCAAGTCCCTCAATACGTTGCTTTCCCTTGTCTCTCCTTCATTCTCCGTCTCGTGAGGATCACATTCTCTAAGCCCTCTTTCCTCACTACATGTTCCAGGAACTTCGACTGTCTCTTCCTGGTGTTAAGTATAAATTTTAATTTCGTGTCTATCTTCTCCAAAACCTCATCGTTACTCACGTGTTCTGTCTATGGTATCCTGATACTCGTTCTGTAAAATCACATTTCGGTTGCTTCAAGTCTTTTCTTCATCTTTGGTAAGATTGTCATATTGAAGGACAGACATCGCGTAACATTCCAGTACTCTCGTATTTGTTTTCAGCGAAATATTCCTGTTTCCCCATTACTTTGCTTAGCTTCTGGAATACATTATTGGCCAGGCCAATACGCCTTCAGATCTCAGTGTCGCACTTTCCATCCTCTGTTTCAAACCGCAACCCGCGTTCATTTCAAACCGCAAACCGCAACCCGTTGGGACCCTAACAGATGCTACCACTGAGTCAGGGTGGACCTGGAAACAACAGCAATGAAGAAGTGGTTCCATGCTCCTCACAATCTCCCTATCAGAGGGCCTTACTGCCGGATGCAGTTTACCGTCATACCCATGACCAAGAAGGGATAATAAAAGCAAATTTACTAAGTGTTACAAAGGATAGAAAATTGTGGAGAGACATGATCCCACACACCCTGAAAGGACACAGCACAGTTTTGTTCGGATTAAAAGAGGTATGAAGTCTTCTTTTGCCGGAATATATCATTATATTGCTATAACAAAATTAATAGAATTTTGTCAGTTAACTTTCATTTCCTATTATTTTCCTTGAAATTTCACTGTATAAGTGAGTAAATGTTGAATATTTCTAACTTTTTTTTTATTTGTCTATGTATATTTATTTCAAGAATGAAACGGCTCTTTTTAGGAACGCCACACATTGTAATAACATTGGTTTGAAAGAATCGAAGGTTCGTGATACATGATTAATCAATTAAAATCGAACACCACAAATGTAAAAATATTTTTTCTCCATATTTCATTCTTTGACGAAGCTTTAATAAAAGTGAAACATGTTAGATTGATAAACGTTTCCTATTTGTCCTTTATCTCATTATTCTGCTGGATTTGATTACATTGTCATGGGATTAATTATGAAGTAACTAGCAGTATAACCCGGCGTTGCTCGGGTGTAATGAAAGCTTTAAAACTAATCCATGGTCCTGGAGCTCAGACTCTTTGGACGTTGGCACGAAAGACTAAAAAGCAATAGTCGATTCCAGTTAAAGCGAAACCGTAGACTGAAAGAAAAATGAATGGATGTAAGTCAAATTTTGATTTCCTGGTATCGATATCAAATAAGTTTTTTTTATCATAAACTGAATTTTTGAAGGCTAAATAAGTCCTCTGAGTAAATGGTATCATGGCTGAGACTAAGAACTACAATTATACCTACTTAGAGCCAAACCCGAAGCAAAAACTAAAATAAAAGGGCTGAAAAAAAAAATACAGACATACAGGCAGATAAACAGACAAACATCTTGCCTTTTATATATATATTATCGATTTTCTGCACGATTGTAAGAACTACAATCTTGAAACTTCTGAATATCGTTTCTTATGTCTTTGTCTATGAGTGTATCAAATTTGATTAAAATCAGACCACTCCTATAACCCGATTTTTTCGATTATCGATTTTCGATATTTATCGTGGGTACTTCGACACAAAACCTAGCTAAGAACACTCGCAGACGCTTATCGTACAACTGTGTAAATTTTCAAGAAAATCGGTTCAGCCGTTTCGGAGTCTATAGGTAACGAACACACAGACAAAGTTCCATTCATAAATAAATTTAGATAATGAAATAGAACAATTATAACAATATGCGGTTTTATGATGGATAGGTAAATTGTTTTTTTTAATTTTTTACTGTAGATGCTAGTAGCAGCAGCATTCGTTATTTCCCCACCCCCCAGCATTTTTTTCTTTTAGTCAAATCTTTTTAAAACTCAAAAAGGAGGAAGTCTTTGGCATATCTACACTTGAACTTTTTCGTTTCGTCATAATGAGGTAAAAAATTACGTATGACCTTTTACATTTGACCGTAGGTTATGGAGAGCGTATTCCGCGGGAAAAATGAAGACAACTTTTTTTTTTTTTATTTTATTTTTCTACATAATCATATTTTGACAGTGGCATATCAAATTGTGGGTCATTTAATGCCAAAATCTAAATATTTTGCACGCTGTTTTCTTGCTTTGACTAAATAACTTTAATAGATATCAATCTTGACAAGAATAGAAAATGATTTAAGCATATTAACTCGGCCGAAATATAATCTTTTTCTCTTAAACTTTCAAAAACCCTTAATCATTTGTACGATATCAGGTCGAGCACATCGATAACGGACTTATCAGCCTCAAGGTAAAAAATTACAAGCTTGTCGTGCATCTTGCTACAAACTGGTTTGACGAAATCATTAAAACCCATTTTGGGTTTGTCGAATCTTAAATATGAAGTCAATAGAGATACTTAGTCATAGAATTATTAAGCTGTTACTTTAGACCATTACTACTGTATTGTTGATATCCCCCCAAAAAATGTTGACATAGATAGATCTATCTATCGCCCGGTTCACACTCTACAAACGTCTATTGAACAGGTTAAGAGGCTCATCCCTTGTTCTGTTTAGGATGTGGTTTCCGGCTTTCTCTTTTCCAATCTTTTCACTATTACGTAGCCCCCTGCGCATCAGTGGCGTTACCGCCTTGCTCGGGGTGACACGATTAAAAAAAAAATATATATATATTGACTATGCAGATGTACCAGCTATCACTGCAGACATAGTTATCAATGATAGTTCGTCTACATCATGTAGAATATGCTTCCAAATATATAAATGAATCTAAACCTGAATTCAGCAAGTCTCAATCGATACAAAGTGTTTCAGACTAATTAATAAAATCTTTCGAATCTTTTTTTTTTTTTAATCATTTCACCCCGAGCGAGGCGGAAACGCCACTGATGTGCAGGGGGTTACATAAATGTAAAAAGATTAATTAGAAAAGAGTGAGGAGTACAAGCTAGTTAGAAAGGAACAATAGAAAGCTGAGAAAGCAGGTGCAATGACAGATA
Organism: Ascarosepion bandense; assembly: GCA_037127315.1. Lineage (NCBI taxonomy): Eukaryota > Metazoa > Mollusca > Cephalopoda > Sepiida > Sepiidae > Ascarosepion > Ascarosepion bandense. The sequence continues at coordinate 2,308,618 of JBBBDQ010000457.1, forward strand.
CATGGGCGGAGAGAAAGGGAAGGTTATACAGGGGAGGGGAGAGAGCCAGAGTCCAGTGGTTAGTAGATGAGTATTGACTTTGCATTTAAATTTCTGGAGGTCGTAGCCACCAGGAAAGCAAGAATACGGGGGCGAGTTCCACAGGCGGGAAGTGCGAGAGAGGAAGCTGCAGGAGTAGAATTGTCGTCTGCATTTGGCTAACCTGACTGTGAATGGGTGGGACCCAGTTGCCAGTCTGGTTGCACGGGTAAACACCTGTTGAGGAGGCATCAGTGACTTAAGCTCATCCGAGCAGAAGCCATGAAAGTATTTATAGAAGAGACAGAGGGAGGCCACATCTCAACGATGTGGAAGTGGCTACAGTCGAGTCGCCAGATCAGTACCTATCATATTACAGACTCTCCTTTGGAGCTTGTCAAGATACCTAGGAAGCAAAATTCTATTGAAATAGATGAAAAAATTCGCATAGTTAAAACCTGGGTTTCTTGGATAAAACGGATGTAATCTGAAAATTTGATCTATCAGACAACCTCAGAGACCCTTTCAAGCCACTGTAGAGATAGTGGTAATGTATGGTACCACTGTCTGGATTTTAACTAAAATCCTAGAGACTAAGCTTCATAGACCTTACATTCGGATACTGAGAACTGTAATTAACATCTCTTGGAGAGAATATCTAATTAAATTACAGCTCTATGGACCCATCCCCGATATTTCTACAATCTTACACGAACGCAGAAAGGATATTGTTGGCAAGCAAAACAAGAAATCGAAAGGGATTTACTGTTCTGGACACCTAGCCATGAAACAAGACGGGTTTGTCACGCCCATATAATCACCAACACTGACCAGCTATATTATGTTAGTTTTCCCTGAACTCTAGAAAAGTGGCCTTGGATCAAACTAAAAATTGTAACATATCTGATATCATTAAACATCCTCACATATTTACGCCTGATATTAAGAATTATGAGGTTATATTTGTTGTAAGTACTGGTATAATAAAACGTCTGAGTAAGCACTACATTCCACAGTGCCACCACCAGTTCTAACCTTCATGGTAAGACCCACCATGCCACGCAGTGAAGCAAGCAACCCTCATTTTCTTTGTATTCCATTGGTGAGATGCAAGTTCCACTCGAGCAGCTTCCCACGAACCGCAGCTTTGTGGAGCTGACTCCAAAAAAAGAGGTTTCCCTGATCACTACAATATTAACCCTGTTCAAGTATAGGGTTACCCGTTATTTTCTCCACAAACTATGTCTCTGTAATGAACTACCAGGAGTGGCTCTTGGGCCTTATACAGAGTGAATTTTGTGGAAAAACTAGCTGACTAGGTATCTTAGCAGCTAAGGCCACAGAAATTCGTTAAAGGCATTTTTGAGAGAAAAAAAAATGAGGTTTTGTGAGACATCAATTTGGGGCTGATTGAGGAATATGGAACCACCATTTAATAATTGCTGTTATTTCCAGATCTGCCCTGACCAGGGGTGGTAACACCTGTGAGAGTTCCAGCTATGAGCAAATAGTGAACATCTAAAAACTATGAAAGTATAAAAATTCCTATTTATGCAAAAAATTACCAGCAACACCTATTTATGCAAAAGATTACCAGCAACACCTATTTATGCAAAAGATTACCAGCAACACCTATTTATGCAAAAGATTACCAGCAACACCTATTTATGCAAAAGATTACCAGCAACACCTATTTATGCAAAAGATTACCAGCAACACCTATTTATGCAAAAGATTACCAGCAACACCTATTTATGCAAAAGATTACCAGCAACACCTATTTATGCAAAAGATTACCAGCAACACCTATTTATGCAAAAGATTACCAGCAACACCTATTTATGCAAAAGATTACCAGCAACACCTATTTATGCAAAAGATTACCAGCAACACCTATTTATGCAAAAGATTACCAGCAACACCTATTTATGCAAAAGATTACCAGCAACACCTATTTATGCAAAAGATTACCAGCAACACCTATTTATGCAAAAGATTACCAGCAACACCTATTTATGCAAAAGATTACCAGCAACACCTATTTATGCAAAAGATTACCAGCAACACCTATTTATGCAAAAGATTACCAGCAACACCTATTTATGCAAAAGATTACCAGCAACACCTATTTATGCAAAAGATTACCAGCAACACCTATTTATGCAAAAGATTACCAGCAACACCTATTTATGCAAAAGATTACCAGCAACACCTATTTATGCAAAAGATTACCAGCAACACCTATTTATGCAAAAGATTACCAGCAACACCTATTTATGCAAAAGATTACCAGCAACACCTATTTATGCAAAAGATTACCAGCAACACCTATTTATGCAAAAGATTACCAGCAACACCTATTTATGCAAAAGATTACCAGCAACACCTATTTATGCAAAAGATTACCAGCAACACCTATTTATGCAAAAGATTACCAGCAACACCTATTTATGCAAAAGATTACCAGCAACACCTATTTATGCAAAAGATTACCAGCAACACCTATTTATGCAAAAAATTACCAGCAACACCTATTTATGCAAAAAATTACCAGCAACACCTATTTATGCAAAAAATTACCAGCAACACCTATTTATGCAAAAAATTACCAGCAACACCTATTTATGCAAAAAATTACCAGCAACACCTATTTATGCAAAAAATTACCAGCAACACCTATTTATGCAAAAAATTACCAGCAACACCTATTTATGCAAAAAATTACCAGCAACACATTTTCTGTAGTTCAAGGTAGGTAAATACGTTCAAAATATTTAAATTTCGGCATTAAACCACGCATCGATGTTGATTGCCGCTAAACGAAATCAACCAAACATTTGAAGATGGAAGTTGATTAAAAAAAAAAAAAAAGTGGGGGAAAATTATTTCTGACTCCACCTAATAGTTAATGAGATTAATTATATAAACTCTGCAAACAAAGTTGGATACAACAGACAAGACAAGTCAATAGTTTTCCACAGGAAGTTTTTCACGAACTGGAGTGATTATATTGAATCATTTGACAGGTCAGTTGCTAAGAAGGTTGGTTCATTGTGTCATGCCAAACACTCATTCTCGTTCGAATCCATCTTAAATATTTATAAATCTATCATTCGTCCGTCCATTGAATGTTGCCGACAGATACGGTCTGGTGCTCCTAAGATATATCACGAGAGTCTTGACATGATTCAAAGAAAGGTCGGTAATGTTATCGATTTTGACTTGGCATCTCGAGTACAGTCGGGAATTTTGTCCGACGTGGCTGGAGTTCCATCCGTTTTTTTTCTATAAATATTTTCATACTAACTGCACTGAAGAGATTTTTTTTTCTTGGAGCCCCGACCACGTGGATTTAAACGTGCCAGTAGATTAGTATTTTTGTACTACTGTTGCCATGCTTGGTTTAACACTTTTGTTACACATCTCGAGATTCTTGACAAAATTCAAAGGTCTATAATATAATCGATCTTGACTTGGTATATAGACTTCAGTCTCACTTTCTCTCCGACGTGCTTTGGATTTTCTGGGGTTTTTTTCTAATAATTTTTATGGCAGCTTTTTAGAATTTTCTTCCTTTGTGCCTCGACTACATGAATTTAAGCTTGCAACTAGTTTAGCAAATAGGTCTCAACGTTGAACTCCCACTTGTGGATCTTCCGAAGGTCAATAGACACCTCCTAACACACTAACTCATACCCATTCTCTCCAACTCTTCCCCTATGTACATCCTAACTCGTCTATCGCCCTATGTAACCCCCTGCGCTATAGTGGCAGTGGAATGCCTTGGTGGGGGTGACATGATTAAAAAAAAAAAAAAAAAAAAAAAAAAGAAAAAAAAGTTTCCTTGCCATCTACAGTTTTCCAAAAATTAAATTCAACGCAACGCTAATCGCCATCTCTCTCCAAGATTCTTGTTTCTGTATTGCACTTTCCACTCACCGAAGTTTTCTTGTTTTCTTTCTGTCCCAGTAGTCCATTATGGTGGTATTATCGCTTAGCGTGAAATATTCAAATTTTACAGATAAATTCAAAGTAATTATCATCCTTTCATTCACTCAATGTACTGTATAGTGTGGTATAATAAATAAAGGCTATGAATGAGAAAATAAAGCGCAAAGTTCGAATTTCAGTCGTGTTCATTACAATGACTTACGCGCAAATAACCTTGGTATTGTGGAGGCGGTGGATGTGCGTTGTGGTGCAGTGGCTATCGGCTTAGAACGAGAAATCGAGGAACCGAGTTCGAATTCCAGTTAAATTCCTTGCATTCACTTACGCGCAAATACTCTTGGGAAAGGTATTAATCAGTCTCTTCTCTCCAATTATGGGTTAAACAACAGGACAGATTGGCTGGCAAGCAGTCTACCGCAGAACGTAATGGCATTCTATTGCGGGATAATTTTCTGCCCAGTCAGTCATGTCTCTTTCGAGACATGATCGCCCAAAGCGTGTATCACGTATGGCACTTAACTGACTGAATATAATAGTTGGAGACATAATTAATACTGCTACTGAGCATAAAGTGGTGGATCGGTTATGAAATTATGAAATAATAAACTGATCCCCCATTAATTATACTTAATATAATAATGTAATATAATCTATCGCTCCAGCTATGAGTTAAATGGCAGGACAGATTGTGTTCTATAGCCTTGGCTGGCAACCAGTCTACCGCAGAGAGTAATGGCAATCTACTGCGAGATAATATTCTGCCCAGTCAGTAATATCTCGAAAGAGACATGATCGCCTAAGCGTGTAGCACTTATGGCACTTAACTGACTGAAAGGTATGAATCCATTTCTATCCCCCCCCCCAGTTATATTGGGGGGAGGTTGAATAGCAGGAGAGACTAGTTTTTATAACCTTGATTGGCAACCAGTATATCGCAGAAAGAAACGACAACTTACTGCGAGACAATCTTTTTCCTAGTCAGTCATGGATCGAAAGAGACATGATCGCTCAGGCAGAGCCAACCCCAAGAGGACGTTTCCCCGATCACTACAATAAAATTGTAGTCAACGGTTATTTTTCTTCTGTGGTTATTTCCTTGATAAAGCATGATTCTGTAATTTTTCTTTAGCAAGAAGTCTTCAGTTTGCAAGTATAACCGATAAAATGTAACCTCAACTTCTACTCCAACAGCTTCTTTTCTCGCACTTCCTGTGTGGAATTCCCTTCCACATGCTTGCTTCCCCGACAGCTACAATCTCCAGGAGTTTAAATGTAAGGTCAATAGACACCTAACACGCTAACTCGCATTCATTTTCTCAAACACTCTTCCCACCTACCCAACCCTCATCCTCGGTATTCCTAACCGTCTATTACCCTCCTTCTGACATTTCCTATATCTAACCACTCACCTTCCCCTATGTAACCCCTTGCGCAATAGTGGCAGTGGAATGCCTTGCTTGGGGTGAAATCATTAAAATAAATAAAATAAAATAAAATAAAATAAAAATATGGACAGCCAAATAGGGTGCGAACTTTGAAAAGGAGGCGTCAGGAGTAACCAGGTACAGAAAATTAACGATTTGTGTAGTAATAACAGATGACAAATGGGACGCAAATCCAAAGGCACAAAGTACGAAAAGATGCCTTTCAGAAACTAAGAAAAGGGCTGAAATAAGAAAATTATCCTTAGAAACAAAGATAGGCGTACTGAACCGACATGTTGTATATCTAACCTTTTCATATGACAGTGAATGATAGACAATCTCCTCACAGATGAGGAAGAGAATTGAAATGACATAATTCTACAGAAAGATGCTAAGAATATCAGGGAAGGGGACAGGCGGGCAATAACGAAGTTTCAAGGAATATGGAAGGAAAAGGGCTTGGAGAATTTGACACTCATGAGGCATAATGCAGACAAGAAAGTCAGAAAAGAAACGAGTAACTTATTTGAAGATTTTGAGTAAAGACTTGAAGGGATTTTAAGGGGAGAAAAAAAGAAGATTGTGGCGAGCCAGAATCGCACGGCACATAAAAGATTTTTTACTTAAATCCGCAATATATACGTATTCAGTCAGTTATATATATGTGATACACGCTTGGGCGATCATGTCTCGAAAGAGACATGACTGACTGGGCAGAAGATTATCTCGCAGTAGTTTGCCATTGCTTTCTGCGGTAGACTGGTTGCCGACCAAGGCTATAGCACCCAATCTGCCCTGTTATTTAACTCATAACTGGAAGGAATAGACGGATTAATACCTTTCCCAAGGGTATTTGCGCGTAAGTGAATGCAATGAATTCAGCTGGAATTCGAACTCGGCTCCCCGATTTCTCATTCTGAGTTGATATCCACTGCACCACAACGCACGAGTGCTTTAAAAAGAACTTTCTTAAAAAAAATGAAGAAACCAAAAGAAAAAAAAAAATTACATATTTGTAACTTTTAGTTAATGTTAGTAAAGAGATTTAAAAGAAACGTTCTCGGACCGACGGACTTCATAATAAAATAAAATATAAAACACTAAATATAAAATAAATAAAATATAAAATGATAATTCTGATGTTTAATGATAAAAATACTTTGGGAAGTCGGTTAGTCATGGGATACTTCAGCAACCTCTTCACATATAAAATATTTATATCGATATGTGGTCTAAAATGACGGTAACATATTAATGATACTATTGAGTATCTTACATTAAGACAAAGAAAAAAAAAACCAAATGGCTGAAAGTGACACAAAAGATATATAGACACACAACAGTAGTTATTATAATAATAATAATAATAATAATAATAAATACCATATATTTTCAATACTCGATGACATAATTATTGCAAAAAAAATAAATAATAGTAAGGCACTGTTCAAGAGCAAATACGCAGCAAGAGCTTTAATAACTGGTAGTAAAGAGAATGAAACGAGGTGTCTCGCACTCCATGAGCGTGACAGGAAGGATATCTATATATATATATATATATATAGTGTATTGAGGCAGCAAGTAATTTTCTAAACATATGCTGTTAAATATAAGAGACAATGAATGTCTATTATGTTTAATCATGAGCCGTTCTAAATTAAATTAAAAAAAAAATACGACGTTTAGAACGGCTCATGATTAAACATAATAGACATTGTCTCTTATATTTAACACACACACACATATATATATATATATATATATATATATATAAACCCGGATATAAGAGAGATTTTCTCTGGTCCCAAATTAGAGCCTGTGGAAATGTATATAAAATAGAACAAACTCGGATATAAGAGAACTTTTATCCGGTCCCGACAACTCTCTTATATCAAGGTTACACTGTATATACACACACATCTTATAATAAAGAGGGTTTTTAAGAAATTTAAATGCCTTACTTTCTAGTGTCCGTAATTTTACAACTTAAGTTTGAAGACCAAGTTGTAACAGTATTCGAATTTATTTCAATAAGCATTGTCATTATTATAATCGAGTCGTATTCCAACTAATTTTTCTTGCTTTTATGCCTAACCGCAATAGCCTTGAGTTGTTTCGCTTTCTTTAGATGGAACATAGTCAAATCCGTTTTAATTTTTATTGCTTATTCACATCGTAACTCTCATATTTGATTAATAAACAATTAGCCTAGTTCGACTTTATGAAATATGTCACAAAGAACTGTTTGTACTGCTAGGTAAGCTTTATTTGGCGATTATATAGCTAAGCTTTATTTGGCGATTATATAGCTAAGCTTTATTTGGCGATTATATAGCTAAGCTTTATTTGGCGATTATATAGCTAAGCTTTATTTGGCGATTATATAGCTAAGCTTTATTTGGCGATTATATAGCTAAGCTTTATTTGGCGATTATATAGCTAAGCTTTATTTGGCGATTATATAGCTAAGCTTTATTTGGCGATTATATAGCTAAGCTTTATTTGGCGATTATATAGCTAAGCTTTATTTGGCGATTATATAGCTAAGCTTTATTTGGCGATTATATAGCTAAGCTTTATTTGGCGATTATATAGCTAAGCTTTATTTGGCGATTATATAGCTAAGCTTTATTTGGCGATTATATAGCTAAGCTTTATTTGGCGATTATATAGCTAAGCTTTATTTGGCGATTATATAGCTAAGCTTTATTTGGCGATTATATAGCTAAGCTTTATTTGGCGATTATATAGCTAAGCTTTATTTGGCGATTATATAGCTAAGCTTTATTTGGCGATTATATAGCTAAGCTTTATTTGGCGATTATATAGCTAAGCTTTATTTGGCGATTATATAGCTAAGCTTTATTTGGCGATTATATAGCTAAGCTTTATTTGGCGATTATATAGCTAAGCTTTATTTGGCGATTATATAGGTAAGTTTTTATTTTTGGGGGGGGGGTAGTATATTAGAATAATCTATAATTTATACCGCCTGCATACGCTTAGAAATGTGGGTTGTGTTGCAATGGGTAACGGCCCAGAATGAGAAATCTGAGAACCTAGTTCGAATTTCAGTTGAATTTGTTGTATTCACATAACCGAATAAACAACCTTTGGGAAAGGTATTATTTCATTTCTTCCTCCTCTATCTATGGGTTAAATAATAGAACAGATTGGGTTCAATAGCAAGGCTCTATCGTAGAAAGTAATGGCAACATACTGCAAGAAAATCTACCTAGTTAGTCATTGATCGAAAAAAAAAACAAAAAAACAAAAAAAAACATGGTCACCCAAACATGTATCACGTACGGTACTTAACTCAGAGTCTGATTTAGGCTAGAAAGCTGTAAAGAGACATGATCGCCCAAGCGTGTATCACGTATCACATTTAACTGACTGAAATACACAGAAATCGAAAGGGGTGTAAGAAAAGGGATGCGTAATCTCACCAGAGGATGTGCGTTGTGGTACAGTGGATATCGGCTCGGAACGAGAAATCGGGGAGCCGAGTTCGAATTCCAGTTGAATTTATTGCATACACTTACGCGCAAATACCCTTGGGAAAGGTATTAATCCGTCTCTTCCCTCCAGTTATGGGTTAAATAACAGGACAGATTGGGTTCTATAGCCTTGGTCGGCAACCAGTCTACCGCAGAAAGCAATGGCAAACTACCGCGGGATAATCTTCTGCCCAGTCAGTCATGTCTCTTTCGAGACATGATTGCCCAAGCGTGTATCACGTATGGCACTTAACTGACTGAATCTCACCAGATTTATTTTATTTTACAGCGAAGCGATCGTGAAAGAAGTTGATATTCTGACAGAATTCATTGTAGGCGGTTACAATCCCAAGATTTTTCTTTTTTTAATCATATCACCCCGAGCAAAGCGGTAACGCCTCTGATGTGCAGGGGGCTACGTAAGAGTGAAAATATTGGAAAAGAGAAAGCCGGAAACCACATCCTAAACAGGGAATAAAGGATGAGCCTCTTCACCTATTCAATAGACGTGGGTTGAGTGTGAACTGGGCGATAGATTACTCTATCTACTTCAATTAATAATTAATAAGATAAGCAGATAACAGTGTTGATAGCAGAAACAAGAAGAAAATTTCAGGAACTTTCATTGAAGCTGGAAAAAGATAGCGTCAAACATCAAATGTAGGAAGACACGCAACCGCCGTCTAACCTCATCAGTCTCACCGCCTCCGGGTGGTAATGTGTCTTATGCGGGCGTCTACGGGATATTTTGGCCGAGATTAAGGGCTCAGATATCCTATAATAAATGTCGCCTTGCGCTACATTTATTATGGGATATCCGCATTTAGCCTCAGTGGGAAAGCCGATAAATACCAAGACAGAATATAAGCTTGTCAGCAAAAGAACATCACAAGATGTGAACTACGAATTGGAAAGGCCAAAATTGAGCAAATACAAAAAATTAAATATCTAGTGAATAGATTTGCAATACAGAAGTCTAAAGACGAATTAGAATAACGAAAGTTACTTTCAAAAGCTAAGCAAAGTATAAAGAAACAGAGAAATTACGTTAAAAAAACAGAAAAAAAAGTACTGGACTTACATAATATCGGTCCTCCTGTATGTCAGTGAATGATAGACAAACACAGATGAAGAAGTAATAAATGTGGTTCTACAGGAGGATGCTGAAAATGCCATAGACTGAATATCGCAGAAACGACATTTTAGTACGGCATATAAATAGGAAAAATGAGTTAGAGAATTTTACATTGACGGGCTAAAGTCAATCGGGCCATAGAAAAAATAACAGCAAATAACCTAACAAAATGGCGTAAAGGTTTGGCAGAACAGGGATTAGGAGATATAGTAAAAAAAATTAATAAGGGCGACAACAGGAAGTTGTGAAGAGCCATGATCGCTCATTTCATAAAGGGATACGATTTAAAACAGACAACTGGCGTCTGAGGTGTCTCCAAAAACAGAGAGAGAGAGAGAGAGAGAGAAAAAAAAGCAGCGTGTTAACTCCTGGTCTTCATATATGGGTAGGACCCCGCTATTAAACTTGGCCTTGAGCCACATTCCGTTCAAATGGCGATCAGTTTAGGCTCCTTTCCGTGCCAAACTCACAAATTTGCCTGATCTGAACCACAATTAAAAATATTAAAAAAAAAAAAAAAAAATGAATCATTAGAGAGAAAAGTGAAAATGTTTTGATTTCCTAGGATGAAATTGCCGTTTAAATTTAGCCCCCCAACTAATACCTCAAATTGAATATTTTTAGTCGGTGAAATAAAAAACAAACAAAGACACCCTTTATATTCCTTTAAGTCTTTCGTCCTTTAAAATTATGAGTTAGTATTTTTATTGTAGACGAAGGGCGGAAAAGTCCTGGAACGAGTAAAAATATAGAGTTCACACACTCAGATACGAATATAGTAGTAGCAGTAGCAAGGTAAAGTAATAACGAATAATGAAAGCTATGGTTAGTGCAGACAAAGATATTTTGTTAAAAATTAAAAAATGATTAAAAATTAAAAAATGATTTAAAATTACATTACCAATAGAGGCAGATTTTCTGTAATAGTTTTCCGTTCAGTTTTTTAAAGTATTTTTCGCCGTCTCGTGAACGTGTGAGAAACACTTGTTGCCGAAGAAGATTTACAGTCCGAAGTAAAAACTAGAAACAACAGTTTTTATTCCGTCTGTCCGTTCTGTTTTTTGATTTTTTACTTTCTTTTTATCCTTTATCGTCTTGCTAAAAGAAAAAGAACCTATACTTGCGGGACCGAGTAGAATCCTTGTAAAAACAATTATGGAAATAGAAATTTAACCAAGATCAGGTGTGGTTGAATACCTAACACCTATGACGGTGATTACATTCTATGCCCGTGAGTGTACTACACACACACACACACACACATATATATATATATATATATATACAAAAAAATAATTCACTTTACATCTCTGGTCAGGTGTGGCTACAATCACAAGGGAAGGACAAGTTTGGGT
>JBBBDQ010000457.1:2325000-2475000 GCA_037127315.1 Ascarosepion bandense
AATAAGAACACCGATACAGTTGACAATAGAGAAAGAAAAGAACTAGTATTTCTAAATGTACTAATATCACGAACAGAGCGTGGATTCCGTATATCGCCATCCAACATTCACCAGACAAATGGTCAGTAGGAGCTGTACCCTACAACGTAACTACTACCCTGGGTACATGACAGCAGCTCCAACAAATGGGGATAGAAGGGTACAAGAGGATAACAGCAGTCGGAAAACAAACTCGAACTACCTACCCGATGTGAAAGAATTACAATATATCTGTGGTCCATAGCAACTGGGTCCCGCCCTTTTACAGTAAAACCGATAAAATGTAACCACAATTTCTACTCTAATAGCTTCTATTATCGCACCTCCCGCCTGTGGAATTCCCTTCCATATACTTGCTTAACTAACAGGTACAATCTTTCAGGAATTTAAATGTAAGGTCAATTAGACATCTCTTATCTCACTAACTCGCATCCATTCTCTCAATCTCCGCCCCCCTCTACTCCACCCATATTCTCGGTATTCTCATCCGTCTATTACCCTCCTCCTGATATTTCGCATAACTAACCCCCTTCACTCATCACTTCCCCTATGTAACCTCCTGCGCAGCAGTAGAATGCCTGGCTTGGGGTGAGATGATTAAAAAAAAATGATCGTGACAAGGTGGATATATATATATATATATATATATATATATATATATATACTTCAAAAGTACTTCAATATTTCGCAGACACCTATTCCGAGTAAAAAGAAAGCCTAGAGGAGAATACAATTAAGAACTGTGTGTACACCATCTCATGGTCAGTCAGTTAAGTGCCATACGTGAAACACGCTTAGGCGATCATGTCTCTAAAGAGACATGACTGACTGGAGAGAAGATTATCCCGCAGTAGGTTGCCATCGCTTTCTGCAGTAGACTGGTTGCCTGCCAAGGCTATAGAACCCAATCTGTCCTGTTATTTAACCCATAACTGGAAGGAAGAGTCGGATTAATACCTTTCCCAAGGGTATTTGCGCGTAAGTGAATGCAATGAATTCCTCTGGAATTCGAACTCGGCTTCCCGATTTCTCGTTCCGAGTCGATATCAACTGCACCACAACGCACAAAGAAATACAAAAAAAAAAAAAATAAAAAAAACAAACAAACTCGAGTCTCCCCTTAAAATAAGACTGAAAGAACACCGCAAGGCCGTAACGTAAGGTAAGGTAGAATAATCAAGCGTAGCTGGCGACATATGGAGGGAAAAGGAAGATCCCCACTTCCTCTTGAATGAAATAATAGGGAACAAAAATCTAAGTCGGCCAAGTATAGAAATAAATACAATATCGGAACCATTAATATAGAGTGCTGAAGAAGAACAATAATAAAATCTGATAAAGATACTTGAGACAACATGAATGAGATTCAAGTGACGCATGGGGGTAGAGAATACCATAGATAGAGCATGTTATAAACGAGGAAGTTTTAAAGACAATACGAACTACAAGGAAACTGAAAACAACAACCAGGAAGCGCGAGTTGAAATTTTTGAAACATGAGGAAAGAGAACCTGAATAATTTAACACTGACATGACATTCTGAAAGCAAGAAAAAATAGGGTGGGTGTGGGACTATGATATATATCTAAAGTTATTTTTAAATGGAACTTTGTATGTGTGTGTATGTCCGTTACCTATAGACTCCGAAACGGATGAACCGATTTTCTTGAAAATTTACACAGTTGCACTATAAGCGTCTGCGAGTGTTCTTAGCTAGGTTTCACAAAACCTAGCTAAGAACACTCGCAGTTTTTTTAAAACTGTTTTACAATAAACTCCCTGCCCTCTACGAAAAAAAAAATAAATAAATAAATAAAAAGTAAATGCACACACAGAAAGTTAAATTTCTGTCCGCGCTTGTTGCTTTCACCAATGATCTTTTGAAATACATAAATAATTCCCTTGTCCCGCCTAACTTTGGGTAAAATAAAAGGGAAAACTTAGTTGTTTAGCCTTGTTTGGCATCAAGAAATCAATATCTTCCCAAGAAAAGTCAAAGCAAATGAACGTGATTTGATATGACTGAGGTTCTTATAAGAAAATAATCTACTCGTGTGACAAGTTTACACACCCTGTATCGAAAGCCGAGACACTACAAGTAAGTACTTGGTTGAAGCTCTGTCAGTGTTTCTCAGATCAGTCGACTTCAAATGTAACTTATGCAAATTTGGCTTGCACAGTTGAACCTGTTGAAATATATTCTATTAACAGAGAGAAAATATTGCGAAACAAAAATGAATATGGGTTTTTCACAGAGTGGGATATGGTTTGAGGAATATCCGGACAATTCACATTCGATATCAAAAACAAATAAATATGGAAATGTGATTACTGTACAGAGTAATAAGATATTTCACTTCTAAAAATGTTATTACTTCAATTCTAAATTTTGTTAATATCAGCAAGTGATTTTTTTTTTTTTTACATTTAAGGCAGGCAACCTTTGCCACATCGGGTGTGTGCTTACACGTCTTTGAGTTGAAGGTTTTCCTACGTGTGCTCATCCTAGACACAGCTGGGTCATCCATATTTTGTATGTAGGTAGCTATTCATTAACATCCAAAGAAAGGGATAATCTGCACCAGATAGCTAGGAGATAACCTTTCAGGTCAGCCTGCTGATGCACCTGACTTCTCTTAAGGTCACAATATCATCTGAGGTGGGCCTAGTACATATTGGGGTCAACATAAATCAACTGCTCTTAAAATTATTGACATTAAAATTAATTCTGAGAGTAAATCAGATACTACAGGAAAAGGACGCCTTAGTCTACTTGAAAGTATTCCCGTTTGGAACCTCAAAATTTTCCTAGCCCCAGATTGGGTTCTACAGCCTTGGTTGGCAACCAGCCTACCACAGAAAGCAGTGGCGAACTACAGCGGGAAAATCTTCCCAGTCAGTCATGTCTCTTTTGAGACATGATCGCCCAAGCTTGTATCACGTATGGTACTTAACTGACTGATACTATCTATTTGTCATCAGTTATTCTACAGTTTTTCTTTACTATTTCCTATATATATATATATATCTCGTTTCACCCCAAGCCAGGCATTACTGCCACTGGTGCACAGGAGATTGAAGAAAAAAGAAACAGGTTACAGGGGGTGTCTTAGAATTGGTAAGAGAAGGATGGAAACACAAATGTGAAGAGAGTTGCTTGAGAGAAGAGCGGAAAGGAAGAGGAACAAGATACAGGGTTAGGATAGGAGTCAAGAAGACAAGAGATGGCAATTGACGTTACATTTTGGAGATTGTAGCAAAGTATATGGAAAGCAAGTATATGGAAGGGAGATCCTTAGGTGGGAAGTGCGAGAAAAGCTGATAAAATAGAAGTTGCGGTTACATTTGATTGTTTTCACTGTAAAACGGTGGGACCTAGTTGCCAGTCTAGTAGCTCGAGTAAATTCGTGCAGAGGTGGGCACCAGGGAGCTAAGCTCGTCGGAGCCGAAGCCTTTGCTCTAAATGTAAACGAAATTCTCAAAGCTACCTTAATGTAAATAATTACAATATTATTCAGTCAGTCAGTTACGTGCTATACGTGATACACGCTTTGGGCGGTCATGTTTCGAAAGAGACATGATCGGTTGCCATTGCTTTCTGCAGTAGACTGGTTGCCAGCCAAGGCTATGGTAGCCCAGTCTTTCTTATTATTTAACCTATAACTGGAGGAAAGAGATTACTTCCTTTCCCAAGGGTTTTTGTACGTAAGTGAATGCAAGAAATTCAACTGGAATTCGAACTCGGCTCCCCGATTTATCGTTCCGAGTCGATATCTACTGCACCACAAAACATCCTAATTTCGCTAGAAACAAAGAAAAGAGTACTGGATTGCTATGTGATGTCAGTTCTTCAATATGGTAGTGAATGCTGGACAATATCATCGAAGATAAAAAAGTAAAACTTGAAGTAACTGAAATGTGGTTCTACAGAAGGATGCTGCGGATGTCATGGATCAAACGTGTGCAATGATGAGGTTTTGGAAAGGATGGAATCAAGAAGGAAATTAATATTGAGCATCATCAAGAGACAACTAAAAATCCCGGGACATGTAATGAGGAACGACAGCTTGGAGAACCTGATACTAACAAGCCAGATAGAGGAAAAAAAGAGACAGGGGAAACAACGGATTAACATATTTGAAGGGCCTGAGAAGGTGGATGACAGAACGAGGGTTGCGTGGTGTAACAGAGCCACCAGGAATAGGGAGACGTGGAAAGCCATTATCGCCTATGTCCTGAAAGGACAAGGCACATAGAAGAAAGGTAAAAATATTTCTATTCTTCTCCCAACTACGGGTTAAATAGCAGCGCAGACACTGTTTTCTAGCCGAGAATGGTAGCCAGACTCGAAGGAAAACCGATTTCGCGACTGTAGCAACTGTTAACGATCGTAAACTCCCAGCAATGGGAGTGGGAAGAGATACAAAAAGTTAGAATTCACACAAATTTTACAACTCGTAAAACCAGAAACTCTTTGGTTTCTTGAAAGAGGTGTTCAGAAAAGGCTATTTGATCGAACATACATGAACATTTCTATTTCCTACTCGCTAAATATGAAAGAAAAACATTTTGTAAGGAAGTGTTCAAAAACTTCACAGATTTCATGAAGTTGGCGTGTTAAAATTTAAACTTCGATTGTTATTTATAAGTTTGAAAAATTTGAATTAAAAAACAAAATACAGAAGTTGGGAGAAAAACAGAAACATTGATTTTTTTTACAGTTTATCAACCCTTTGCAGCTTATTTTAGCTAAAGACCGACCTTGCAAATATATAATTATTGCTATTACAAATCCAGAATCTATCCTTCAACTTGAGAAAGCTATGAATCTATCTCTTCTCTCTCCAGCTATGAGTTGAATAGCAGGACATGTTGCGTTCTATATCCTTGATTAGCAACTTGATTTCTACTACAGAAAGAAATGGCAACCTACTACGGGAAAATTTTCCGCCTAGTGATTAATGACTCGAAAGAGACATGATCGCCAAAGCGTGTATCACGTATATCAATTAACTGACTGATCCTTCAACAGTAAAAAATAACTTCGGACAGGGTTAGAAATTTCTTATACCGGGATGAACAGTAAATAGTCAGTCAGTTAAGTGCCATACGTGATACACTCTTTTGGCGATCATGTCTTAAAAGAGATATGACTGACTGGGTAGAAGATTATCCCGCAGTAGGTTGCCATTGCTTTCTATGTTAGACTGTCGCATTATTGAGCCCATAACTGGAGGAAAGAGACGGATTAATACCTTTCTCAAGGGTATTTGTGCGTAAGTGAATCCAATGATTTCAACTGGTATTCGAACTTGGCACCCTGATTTGTCGTTCCGAGTCGATATCTACTGCACCACAACACACATCCCAACAGTAAATCATACAAAAAAAAAAAAAAAAAAAAAAAAAAAAAAAAAAAGAGATGAAAAAAAATGAGTTACCGGAATTTATTATTGGCTGTCATATTCTCAAGAGATGAGTAAATGAAACTGTGTCGATGATGGCTTCGGAAAGAAATACAGACAAAAAATTAGTAAAGGGAAATAAAACGATAGAATTTATAACTGTCAGCAAAATAGACAGCACAAAGCATGAGTTACATATTGGGAACGTCACGATTAAGGAATTACATAAATTTAATTTTATTACATACATCTTTCTCGTGTGCTGATTCAGTTAACTTCTCCATTCAAAGACATTCCTACCAAACGCTCATACAGACAAACGCATAAACTCTTTAACAAATTACTACTATGAACATTTTTACAACACTTGATGCCCTAAACTTTCTCACTGAACATTAATTTTTACCAATTCTTGTTATTCTTTCCTTTTAACAAATTTCTATTTTAACAAGAAAAATGTATATATTTTTATTATTCCACTCATCCACACAAACAACCTGCTATCAACTTTTTGATGATAATTCTGAATAATCTGTAAGCTGTAGGGAGTTCGGTTATGTATGACACAAGGCCGAGTTAATAAACATTAACCATCTCCCTATAGCTACATCTAATCTTCTGTATTCCAGTGAATGTGGACAACACCCACAAATGAAGAAAGAAAGAAATTTGAATTGACAGATATGGTTCTAACGATAAATGCTAAGAATATTATGGACAGAAATAGGAAAATGAAACATGAACGAAAAAAAGTCTTAGGAAAAGTAGGAACGAAAAGAGCTTCAGAAGAGAAGAGAAGAATGACCTCTAACACCTACCTACCTACCTACCACCCAGCTATTTCAAAACTAAGCACTATCTACAAGACATCAAAGATCAGGTTGTTGCATTTATCGGCCTTTTCAATCTTTCTGTACGCTTGTGTGGAACTTGGACATTTACAACAGAATTATGGCGAAGAATCCAAGCTTTAGAAATGCAATCCCGCGTAAGCTTGTTCGGCGTCGCCTACGTCGACATCATTACAAATAACGCCGAGCGACACAGCAGACAAGACATAGCTACCATCAAGAAGATAGGTTAAAAGAATATAGACACTTTATAATAGCCCGAAAAATATTTCTAGTGCCATTCTACAAGGTTCCACATAAGAAAAAAAAAATGAAGGTAGACATAGCAAAAATTGGCGGATAGGGTCAGTGAGTAGACTGGAAGATACTTCAATGCTGGCAATGGTAATATTAGACGTTTCCTTACAAGAAAATATATAGCATGAAATTTAGAATAAAACTATTTTTTAAACACAGGGTTCAACTTTCTGACAGATGCGAAATAAGATAAGTGTATGGCGATCACAAGTGACATAAATTTACAATTTTTTCCTGTAAGGGAAAAAACCCTGAACCACATGACCATTTTAATTTACATAGAAATTACCATATATATATATATATATATATATATATATATACAAGAAAGAATATTAAAAAGTTTTGAATTTAAAAATGTACTTTTTTTTGGACAGTATTTGTTTATTTTTATTATTGTATTTATATTTCAGACCGCTCTCGGTCCTTCATCAGAAATAAGTGATTTTTAAATTTAAAAATCATTTGTTTCTGATGAAGGACCGAGGGCGGTCTGAAATATAAATACAATAATAAAAATAAACAAATACTGTCCAAAAAAAGTACATTTTTAAATTCAAAACTTTTTAATATTCTTTCCTATACATATTAAGACAGTATACGTGGATCATCACTATGTGTGTGTGTATGTATATATATATATATATATATATATATATATATATAGAGAGAGAGAGAGAGAGATAGATAGAGAGAGATAAACACTTCAAATGCACAAATTAAAAAAATAAGGCACGACGATTTGTATTAAACATTAGTAAATATAATCATCGCTTAAGTTTTTAAACTAACCCCAACAAATCTTTGAAATATTTTTCAAATATTTGTAAACTTTATAAATTATTATAATTAAAAAATAAATGAAGACAATTATTTTAAAATTTCATTATTAATAATAAAAAAATGGACTATAATTTCCTTAATTTATATTATTTATTCAAGCAGTTAAAAGCTCATGAAATTAAAATAAGAGATGATTTACATTTCCCAACGAGTCTTGCGTTTAATGAAACAAATTATTGCAACAAAATTTCTTAAAATTTTATGAATTTACGTTGAGACGGTAACAAATGTAACAACATTTTTACTAAGATTTTAAAAAAGTAATAATTTCAAATTATCAAGAATGCAAGAATTTCCAAATTAATGTGTGTCACCGGAAGAAAGGGAGTTATTAATATTACGTTTTCCATTATAAACTCTCGTAACGATTTGGTTCCCCACTAACTGAAATCAAAACAAGATATTTTACCAAAATTTCGAACGTATTAGAATGGATTAAAACATTTTAAAAATGATTAAAAATCATTTGATCTTTTCTCCTAATAATAAGAAACATTTTGATGAAAAAAAAACAAAAAAAAACAAGTTTAGTTTTTATTAATTTTCGGCCTTTTTTATTCATAATATGTTTTTTAGCGATTTAGTGGAGGTACCTATTATGACCACAGCTGCCTAAGAGCTTACTAGTCAAGATGCATCAACTAGCATGTCAATCAAGTACCCTCAGTACGAATATTCCTAACTTCTAGCCAGTCATATCACCAAACGTAACAGCCACCCTTATTAAGGCCACTGAAGAAACAACCGGAAACCCCATTCTAAGCAGGAAACAGGAGATAAACCTTGAGTTATGGAAGTATTTATGCATTTGTGCACTGATGAGACTAGCGTAGAAATCTCAGCATAACAGACAGAATAAACAGAAACATAATAAACACAGACATAATGCTGGTAAGATGTAGATATTCATTTATGTCTAAATCTCACCAGCTTTTGTGCGTCGCTTTTGTAAACAGTGATATGACTGATAAAGATAATCCTGTTCAGAAAAAGAGATTATCAGTTATGGGTTAAATAGCAGGACAGATTGTCATCTATTGTGGAAGGAGAAGAAAATTAATAACTTTTTCCAAGGGAATTAGCGCGTATGTAAATGCAACGAATTGAACTGGAATTCGAACTCAGCCCTCCAATTTCTCGTTCCGAGTCCATCTCTCCTGCACCACAATGCACTTCTCGTCAATACTACGCTTAAATTTATAAAGTCTTGGTACCAAAGAGGAAAGCTCATCAAAATAATTAGTAGTTATAGTAAGTTATCACATATATTAATTAATTTGTTATCCCCCTATAGAGAAAATTCTGAAGAGAAGCCATAAAAATACCCAACGCGTTGAATAATTATTCAAATCGAGCGGCCGATAAGAAGAACTCAATTTTATTTTTTGTGTTAAGGATGGCGATATATAAGGAAACCATATTTTAGCAGTTTCATATTTAGAGCAACAAATTTGACTAAATTGATCAATGTTAAATGAAGATATTGCTTTTGAGGAGTCTGAGCTGGTATTAAAATATTTTGTTTACCCACGAGGAATACCTTATCCCGGAGATTCCAAACCTGTGGCAGCCTCTTAGCTGCTTGAAAGATGGAAGAATAGGTCAGTTGGTTGTAGAAAGTGGAAAATTGTTTCTTGGAGTTGTGTAGGTATGCATATAGGCACACTATTAGTATTTGTCTATACTTCTGAGATGAAGTAATATTTACATTATTTACTTTGTTTTGACTGTTGTTCTCATCTTTAAGAGGCATGGCTTAGTAGAGACAGGCTTTGCTTAATTCCAGTGACTTGATTCAAAGAGTTGTGAGTTCAATACCTGGCTATAGCAGTGGTAGACAAATAACTTAGAGAGCCGAGTTAAAGGCAGATAACGACATGCCATCCGGAAGTGATATCACACATGGAATAAGAATTTTATACCCCATTGATCAAAATAAAGGCTTCCGGGGCGTACAACAACCGAAACGTCGTTAACATGACGATAAAAATTTTAAAAACAGTCTGAACAATGTAAATAATAGACACCATATACATAAAATATATGAAGAAGAGGACAATCCAAAAATATTTGATAGAGAGAGCTTAATCGATATTATCCAGAGCAGTGTCATATGCATAAAGGAAAACTTAAAACATCATCTAAAATGGCTATCGATTATAATTTATTTCGTGGGGTAAGTTATTTTTTACCCATCTTTTCAGACCATATGTGTATCTCGACTTTTTGGTGACACTTTTGTCCAATCGCTACACTTAACTGTGGAACTGTCCACTTCTTTACACCCTTTATTATGATCCTAACCTAACATTAAGAATTTAATTTCCGGTTCGATCCTCCATTTTGGAACCACTCACCGGTACATTACCACCACTTGTAAATTTGTTGATTATCAATTTTGACTTTTTTCAGTGCGATCTTATCAATGAAACCCTAAATTTCTGATTGACAAAAAAACAAAACAAAAAAAAAAAAAACAAACTTGGAAAAATTTTAATATTTAAACAATTTTTAGTGGGAAGGGCTCAGTTTTTCATACAACCTTATATAGTAAATTGATCCTGTGCAATTAACTTTTTTGTTTGCGCATATTCAACAACTGAATCCTTTGTGAAATCTTTGAATGAAGTCATTCTTGGAGTTTCCGAGGAAGATGCCTTTGTAAGAACTGAAGAAAACTTGAAAAAGACAAGAACAAGAGCAACAACTTGTCCCCAAAAAACAAAAACTAAGCCACCCTAACGCGAGTGGTTCCAAATACCCTTGAATGCCCATTTTCATTTTTGATGTTCTGATTAAATTAAACCAAATGTATTCTGACGTCTAAAGAGATTCGTAACAACAACAAATACTTCCCCGTCAACACAACACAAAGACTGTTTCATCTTGTCAGACGAGTACCATCCCCTCATTTATCTCCTCCGTCTGCTCATCTCGGTCGGGCGATATTAAATTTCTCCTAAGACCTGCAAGCGACCGGCATAGTTTGTGACAGATATTGCATTCCAAGTGATCCCTCGGGGTGGCAGAAGCAGGGAAAACCACATATATGCAGATTTGTGACTACATGTTTCCAGTCTGTCAAGTCTATACGCGTTACCGCACCTCCATCGCCGCAGAAGTTTCCAACAGACGGATGCTGAGGTTTGAACGAATATCTGTACTATATTTATTAAAGTGACAAAACTTTGTACAACAGCAAAGCCACTCTCTCGGTATCAACAACAGTTTCAGCAACAGGCAAGGCTAGATAACTGGCGACATGGCGACATATCAACTGCAGGTTTTTGATAAGAGTTTACAAGGTTGTTATTACCAGGGTGGCTTCAGTTGTGAACACTCTAGTCTATAAAATGCCCCACTCACAGAGTCTCAAATAGTCTCTGACGACCAAATCCAGCTTCTGGCTTTCTCGTGGCGGAAATGTTTCAAACTAACAGGACAAAGGGGCGAAACGAGAGTTACTAGCGCCACAAAACCAACCTGCTCCGGGTAGGTGAGTCTCGTTAGCCTTGGTTGGTATTTCACCTAAGAGACGATTATATATATTTCTTATAAATTACAGTCTACATGTACTGTACATACTGCTAGCAGTAGATATCAAGTTTAAGTACAAAATATTATGTAATTTATTTTAAATAACTGCGTGATATATTTTTATTTTATTGTAGCACTAGCAGTATAGCCCGGCGTTGATCGGGTGTAATGAAAGCTTTAAAACTAATCCATGGTCCTGGAGCTCAGACTCTTTGGACGTTGGCACGAAAGACCAAAAAGCAATAGTTGTTTCCAGTTAAAGCGAAACCGTAGACTGAAAGAAAAATGAATGGATGTAAGTCAAATTTTGATTTACTGGTATCGATATCAAATAAAGTTTTTTTTCGTTGTAAACTGAATTTTGAAAGCTAAATAAGTCGTCTGCGTAAATGGTATCATGGCTGAGACTAAGAACTACAATTATACCTACTTAGAGCCAAACCCGAAGCAAAAACTAAAATAAAAGGGCTGGAAAAATACAGACATACAGGCAGATAAACAGACACACACACACACACACAAACATCTTGCCTTATATATATTATCGATTTTCTGTACAATTGTAAGAACTGCAACCTTGAAACTTCTGAATATCGTTTCTTATGTCTTTGTCTATGAGTGTATCAAATTTGATTAAAATCGGACCACTCCTTCTATAACCCGATTTTTTCGATTATCGATATTTATCGGGGGTACCTCGACACAAAACCTAGGTAAAAACACTCGCAACTGTGTAAATTTTCAAGAAAATCGGTTCAGCCGTTTCGGAGTCCATAGGTAACGGACATACAGACACACACAGACAAAGTTCCATTTATAAATAAGTTTAGATTAGATTTATGCATTTCAGTAAATATTGATCAGTACAAAATCGAAGTGTTCAATCATCACGTGTATTTTGAGATCACATAATTGCATAAGCTTTCTGTATGATTATCAATGAGTTTAATGGTGTTGGTTAGTGAAGGAGATATAGAAAGACAAATACTTTTAGGACTAATCAGTAGGATTTAGAATTATCGATGTATCAACATGATATTCATAATTATGAGAATAGTCAGCATTGTTCTAATAATGGCCTGAACTACTTATTCCACAGGCTTTGATTTCTTTACAACCGGTCCGTCGGAGTTCGAGTGCTGATGAAAGCCAGGATCTTTAATATTGATTTTCCGCCCACTGAAATGACGAGCACAACACAATCTTTCAAATGTCGCTCTGTCTTTTTTCAAATCTCGTCTTAAAGAACTCATCAGTAGAACGTTGTTTACTCAGGGTCATTTTGAGATATTCTTCGATTGTAACAATAAATCTAACAAATACACATTTTCTTTTATTAGAATCGGGAGCGGACCTGAAGAAGACTACCACGACCTTTAAATTTGTTGTTTTTCATTTTTTTTGTTTACTTTTTTTTTCAGTGCAAGCTTATCGATTATACCCTAAACTTTCCGATTGACAAAATAAATTTGAAAAAAAATTCAGTATCTAAACAATTGGGGGGGGGGGGGTCAGTTTTTCATACAACATTATAGTAAATCGATCCTCCATTTTAGAGCCACTCGCCGGTACGACATAATCAAAAAATTTACAGGTGGTGATAATGTCGTACCGGCGAGTGGTTATAAAATGGAGGATCGATTTACTATAATGTTGTATGAAAAACTGAGCACCCCCACAAAAAAAAATTGTTTAAATACTGAATTTTTTTTCAAATTTATTTTGTCAATTGGAAAGTTTAGGGTATAATCGATAAGCTTGCACTGAAAAAGTCAAAATTGATAATCAAGAAATTTACAGATGGTGATAATCAATTTTGACTTTTTTCAGTGCAAGCTTATCGATTATACCCTAAACTTTCCAATTGACAAAATAAATTTGAAAAAAAAAAAATTCAGTATTTAAACAATTTGGGGGGGGGGGGCTCAGTTTTTCATACAACATTATGGTAAATCGATCCTCCATTTTGGAACCACTCGCCGGTACGACATTATCACCACCTGTAAATTTCTTGATTATCAATTTTGACTTTTTTCAGTGCGATCTTATCAATTAAACCCTAAATTTTCCGATTGACAAAAATTTGGAAAAATTTTAATATTTAAACAATTTTAGTGAGAAGGGCTTAGTTTTTCATACAACCTTATATAGTAGATTGATCCTGTGCAATTAGCTTTTCTGCTTGCGCATATTCAACAACTGAATCCTTTGCGAAATTTTTGAATAAAGTCATTCTTGGAGTTTCCAAGGAAGATGCCATCGTAAGAACTGAAGAGAACTTAAAAAAGACAAAAATAAGAGCAACAACTCGTTCCCAAAAAACTAAAACAAAGTTACCCTAACGCGAGTGGTTCCAAAATAGAGAATCGATTTACTATAACCTTGTATGAGAAACTGAGCCCCCACTCTAAAATTGTTTAAATACTGAAATTTTTACAATATTTTTTTTTTTTTGATAATCGGAAACTTTATGTAATAACCGATAAGACTGCGCTGGAAAAAAAGAAAATATGAAAAATAACAAATCTAAGGGTGGTGTAGTCTCCTTCAGGTCCGCCGAATCGGGTAATTTTGCCAAATCCTAATAATGCATAACCAATTCTCATGTTTGAGTCAAATTCCATGCTCAAGATAACACTAACACGAATTTTAAAGATTCAGTTATTGTCCCTCTGTTCAGGTGGGAGAAGCAATATTCAGTTGTCTTGAATAATGAGTTTTTGTGGGTGATATTTTATGTACTAAGGTAATTTTAAAAATCGTACGTCCTGTTTAGTTGCAAAGTCATTCCTCTTGTTATTGACGACAAGAGGAATGACTATGAATCTGTAAACAGGACGTACAATTTTAAAATTTGCCTAAGCAGAAACAAAGAAGACAGTCCTGAATTCAGATATCACTCCTCCTACATGGTAGTGAGGGCTGACCAATCTCCTTACAGATGAAAAAGAGATTTGAAGCCTCATAAATGTGGTTCTACAAGGGGATGCTGGGGATACTATTAACCGAATGTGAACAACGACGAAATTTTAGAGAAAATGCAAAGATCAGAAAAAGGCAACTGAAATTTCTCGGGTAAGTAATGAGGAAAGAGGGCTTTAAGAATTTGGTACTCACAGGTAGATTAAAAGCAAAAGGAAACACAGGAAAACAACGCATAACTTGATTAGTGAGACTGATCAAATAGCGTAACAGGGTTTAAAGAAAATAGCATTTATTAAGAGTTACGAAGAACAGGAAGTTGCGGAGAATCATGATCGCCTACGTCCTGAAGGGGCACAACACATAGAAGTCTTCCTGTGTAAAGATAATCCCAATTTATTTATTTATTATTATTTTTTTATGTGTGGTCAGTCAGTTATGTGCGATACGTGATACATGCTTGGGCGATCATGTCTCGAAAGAGACATGACTGACTGAACAGAAGATTATTCAGCATTATGTTGCCATTACTTTCTGCGGTAGACTGGTTGCCAGCCAAGACTATAAAACCCAATCTGTCCTATTATTTAACTCACAATTGAGGGAAGAGACGGATTAATACCTTTCCCAAGGGTATTTGCGCGTAAATGAATGCAAGCAATTCAACTGGAATTCGAACTCGGCTTCCCGATTTAAGTGGGGTAAGAGTTTGTAAAAAAATTAAAGTAGGAGGAAATATCAAAAATTTGCGAAAAAGGTAAAAATGTTAATTTTAGAATAAAGTTCTTTCAAAAAAGACTTTTCAGCGTCGCTTTATTTTTGGGCTCATCTGAGCTTTTGTTTTGCTCATCTAACCTCGCCATCTCATCTTATAAAAACATAACTGAAAGTTGTAACTCATTGCAGTTAGATTTTAAGCAGAAAATTCGGCTAAAACAAACATTTGAGCAGCATTACCAGGCTTAGCTAAAATTAACCGATTCTAATAAAAGAAAAAAGTGTATATTTGTTCTTTGATTTCACTTAAAAGAAAATCTCTACCAAAGCTTTAAAAAAGTAGTAATCTGTATTGTTGATTAAAATAGTAATTCGTTGATAAACATGTTCGTTTTTGCCACACTCCCGTTTTAGTCAACAAGATAGCGTTAACTTAATAAAAGAATAAGAATGTTGATTGATGAATACAGCTTGTAGCTGCCACAGCTACAAACATAGTTCTTCAGTTTTATTAAGATAAATGAATGTACGACAGTTTTCAGTGTGCATGTGAGTGCGGAGGGATTTTTTTTTTTGAAAAGAAAAGAAAAAAAAAAATTGGTGAGTAAAATGAACATCAGATTCCGAAAAATAGAACTGAACACATGAACAAGTTTCGAACTAGATAGAAAATTCAGGTGAAAATATGTACCTTCTGCGATTTGAATATTTACCCGGCTGGCTATATCCAGTGTAGATATGACAGGTAAGGGGGCAACTTTTTCTTCTTTTAACAACAGATTGTGTGTGTTTTTATTATTAATCTTACAGATATTATTACTACTTAGTTATTTTCGTGGACACACATATTTGAGTCAACGTCTCATTTATTTAGAAAACAGTGTATTTATTTTTTTGTCTACCGAATATTTACCGGCCCTGGAGGACGCAGGTTCGAATCCTGCCGAAGAGCGCATATCTTTCTTAATAAGATTTATCGAATATTCTGGCCGGTAGACGAAAATAAATATACTTTTTAATAAAAGAACGAGCGAAGCGTCTACTCCAATATTGGTAGCCACTAAAATTAACGTTATACACACACACATATATATATATATATATATATATATATATATATACATATATATATATATTATATATACACACACAGGGCCGTAGCTGATGCTGAAAAAACATCAGGCACAGAGAAAACTGCCCGGATTTATTAGTTGACAATGTGATGACGTCATCAGTGTCATCAGTCTCTAGAAACTATGATTTTTTGCGAATTTTTTCGGCTATTCCAATGGAATTAGGCACAGAACGTGAACGAAAGCAGGAAATCAATCGGGTTCGGACTTTTTGAGTATAACCAGTCTTTTCTCCCAAAATTAATAAATAAACAAACAGATTTTTACTGCGTTCATTCGGATGTTTTCTTCGTTTTTCTTTCTTCGTGAATTGTTTAGTTTGATTTCTGACGAAGACATTTTTCCTTGTCCGGATCGGCCCGGACTCGTGCCCGGTAGTCAGATACGGCCATGTATACATACATATAATGGTAATTATTCTGATGAACACTTTAGACGGAACATGGAAGCAGTGAGGACATTTTAAGAAAAAGAGAACTGAAAAAACTTATAGAAGTACAAGGGTCAACGGCTACCTTCCCACACATGCACCATAAACTGTTCCTCTTACTCTGTAACCCTCTATGAACCAGCGACTGTTGGGCCTTGCACAGGAAGAACATTGTGAGAAAAAAAGAGGAAAAGAGAACGCTGACATTTTAAACTATTCATTTTTTTTATATATAAGTGTTTGGGTAAATATAACCAATTTCATTTAATTTCTTCTTTATACTTTTATCGCTTTTGTTATCAATTTTCCATATTGTGATAAAAGGAAAATGTAAGAAATTGGATGATTTCCTGTGGAAGATTTACAGATTAAAGCACTCTCTAGACTACACCCATTTTAAAAAATAGCTTTTCTCTTTTAAGTAATACTAGCAGTGTAGCCCGGCGTTGCTCGGGTGTAATGAAAGCTTTAAAACTAATCCATGGTCCTGGAGCTCAGACATTTTTTGGACGTTGGCACGAAAGAATAAAAAGCAGTAGTTGTTTCCAGTTAAAACGAAACCGTAAACTGAAAGAAAAAAATGAATGGATGTAAGTCAAATTTTGATTTCCTGGTATCGATATAAAATTTTCTGCACTATTGTAAAAACTGCAACCTTGACACTTCTGAATATAGTTTCTTATGTCTTTGTCTATGAGTGTATCAAATTTGATTAAAATCTGACCATTCCTATAACCAGATTTTTTCGATTATCGATATTTATCGGGGGGGGGGGTACCTCGACACAAAACCTCGCTAAGAACACTCGCAGACGCTTATAGTACAACTGTGTAAATTTTTAAGAAAATCGGTTCAGCCGTTTTGGAGTCTATAGGTAACGGAGACACACACACAATTCCATTTATACATAAGTTTAGATTTATTAAATAGAAATTAATATCACTCATACACACACACATTATATATAAAAAAAATGGCCGGCCACTCGTATTTGAGGATACTGTTTACAGAGGCGGTTAGCTAATCCTGCTCAGGAATACTAGTGTTTAACACCCACAGAGCCCACTGGTTTATACTGCAACTATACTGAACGGTAACCTTAGTTACAGTTTCTAGGAGAGCGCCCGTTATCTAGCATGAACAACAGTCTAAACAAAACCAGGGCCATTGGTCACGATGACTTGTAACTTCGAGCTCGCCCAATCATCGACGGCTCCTCAAAGAGAGCCGTTTACCCAATTTCACTCACAGGGCTTAGGTCAACTCATGATATGGTTTTCAGACACTTTATAAAAGGTGCCACACGCTGGAATCACTTTCTCCTAAACCGATAAGAAGAAGTCACCTTCCTGACAAATTGAGATTCGAGATACATGGTCAGAAAGTGAACGTTCTGACCATTCGGCAACGCACCCACACAAATACATGCATAATAAAAATGGTTTAACACGAAGCTACCCGGGTTTCTACCGTGAGGTATCTTCAGTTGTGCCTGAAAAACAAAACAAAAAAAAAAACCTCACGGTAGAAACCCGGGTAGACTGGCGTTAAACCTTATTAGGTATATTTTTTTTACTCTACTTGTTGCTGGATTTTGTATCGAGCACTTTTTCATTATATCATACCCTTGGGAGCATTATATAATACATTTTCTGCTTTCCTCTTTATTATTGCTGTTACACATGTAGGTAAAGTTTTCTTTTGTAAATAAGGTTTAAATATTTTTCTGTATTTCGACCCATTTTACTTTTCAGCCAAAGTAAATTAAAAAAAACTGCAGTTTGAATATATATAATATAATATATATCATTTTTAAACGAGTTATTTCGCTACCTTGCTTTCTACCACGAGTGGTTTCTTCAGACGATTTTTAATAACTTATTAAAAATCGCCTGAAGACACCACTCATGGTAGAAACCCTGGTAGCGAAATAACTCATTTACAAATGAAAAATATTCAAACGTTCTACAATATAATTGTATAGAACACTTTTTAATACAAATATGTACTGGCCTAACCCTATTAGGACCAAAAACTAAGTATTAAACAATCTCTCTCTCTCTCTCTCTATATATATATATTTTACAAGTCAACCATCCGTCCGTGCATGGAGTACTGCTGCCATTTATGGTCAGGTGCCCCTGCCGTTCTCCTCAGTGTTCTTGACAAGCTCCAAAGGAGAGTCTGTAATGTGATAGGTACTGATCTGGCGACTCGTCTGCAGCCACTTTCCCATCGTCGAAATGTGGCCTCCCTTTGTCTCTTCTATAAATACTTTCATGGCTTCTGCTCGGATGAGCTTAAGTCACTGATGCCTCCTCAACAGGTGTTTATCCGTGCAACCAGACTGGCAACTGGGTCCCACCCATTCACAGTCAGGTTAGCCAAACGCCGACGACAATTCTACTCCTGCAGCTTCCTCTCTCGCACTTCCCGCCTGTGGAACTCACTTCCGTATTCTTGCTTTCCTGACGGCTACGACCTCCAGAAATTTAAAAGCAAAGTTAATACTCATCTACTAACCACTGGACTCTGGCTCTCTCCCCTCCCCTGTATAACCTTCACTTTCTCTCCGCCCATGTATCTGTCATTGCACCTGCTTTCTCAGTTTTCTATTGTTCCTTTCTAACTAGCTTGTACTCCTCACTCTTTTCTAATTAATCTTTCTACATTTATGTAACCCCCTGCACATCAGTGGCGTTTCTGCCTTGCTCGGGGGTGAAATGATTAAAATATATATATATATATATATATATATATATATAACATGAGCGTAAAACTTTCCATTATCCTCTTTTTTCGAAAACTAGGGACTAAATTTACAGTAGAAAACCGGTTAAAATATGTGGATCCATTTTTTTTTATCCTATAATGGCACAATTATATATAAGTAAATTATTTTTCAGATATATCTTTCAAGGAATAAGATAAATAAAAAGACAAATGTAAAAACTGATTTTGCCAACGCATTTCATCCTGTCTCACACACACACACACGCGTGTATATATCTTTTTGCTTATCACAGGCGTCATTTAGACATGTAAATTTCAATTTTAGTTTCTTTTTTTCTTGTCGTTTATGTTCCCATATTACAAAAGTTAAAAGTTAAAACTTACTGAGTTAAGTGCCATACGCGATACACTCTTGGGCGATCATGTCCCGAAATACACATGACTGACTGGACAGAGGATTTTCCTGCAATCGGTTGCCATTACTTTCTGTGGTTGACTGGCTGCCAGCCAAGGCTATAGAACCCAATCTGTCCTGCCATTTAATCCAGAGCTAGAAAGAGAGAAGCAATAGATTCATCTTTCCCCAAGGGTATTTGCGCGTATGTGAATGCGACGAACCCAACTGGAATTCGAACTCAGCTCTTCGATTTTTCGTTTCGAGCCGATATCCACTGCACCATAACGCACTTAAAAATCGTAAACGTTTTGCAGTTTCACTTTTTAAAGTAACTATTTTACGAGGACTAAAGTTGCAAAAAACGTGAATACACGTGAAAGAAATACATCAATGTATTTTGAATCTAATGCAAACTTATTTATAGATGGAACTTTGTGTGTGTGTGCATCCGTTACCTATAGACTCCGAAACGGCTGAACCGATTTTCTTGAAAATTTACACAGTTGTACTATAAGCGTCTGCGAATGTTCTTAGCTAGGTTTTGTGTCGAGGTACTCCCGATAAATATCGAAAATCGATAATCGAAAAAAAATCAGGTCATAGAACGAGTGGTCCGATTTAAATCAAATTTGATACACTCATAGACAAAGACAAAAGAAACGATATTCAGAAGGTTCAAGGTTGCAGTTCTTACAATAGTGCAGAAAATCGATAATATATATATATATATATATATATATATATATGAAAGGCAAGATGTTTGTGTGTATGTTTGTTTACTGTCTGTATGTCCTTTACACAAATCCACAATTTTTATCCGATTCTCACCAAACTTCACACAAATATTCTTTAGGCTGAGTCTGAGCTTCAGGACCATGGATTAATTTTAAAGCTTTCATTACACCAGAGCAACGCTGGGCTATACTGCTAGTTTGATATAAAAAGCACAATGCGTACATTAAGAAATTGCAGTTTTATAAAGAATAAATATATCACTGATATTGTTTTTTTTTTTTGTCCGCTCTAAATAGATTTTATTTAATGGAGTAAAAACAAAAAAATACAGATCATGTTAAGTTCACATAAATAATTTATTTAAGTGAGACACTAGGAACTCTCTACGATATGTGGAATCAACTTTCAAAATGTTCACACACACACGTATATAATTATTTAAAATGGCCAGCCACTCGTACTCGTGGATAACCGTCAACCGGGACGACTAGCTAATCCCCATTGCAGACGCCTGCTCAGGCACAATTGCGTTTGTTCAACAGAGCCCACCTGTGATTTATACTGCAACTATTCTGAGCAGACCTTAGTTACAGCTTCTGGGACAGAACGCATTATTTAGCATGAACAGTTTGAGCAACGCTCAAACCCTCAGTCACGATGACCTGTTACTTCAAGCTACCCAAATTCACTCACAAGGCTTGGGATCAACCCGTGCTGTGTTTTTTTAGGCTCTTTCCAAATGTTCCGTACGCTGGGATCACCTCCTGCAGACCGATAACACCAAGAAATCACCGCCCTAACAAATCGACCATGGTGAGATTCGAACTCGGTCAAAAGGCGAACGTTCTAACCACTCGAAGAAAGAAAAAAGTGGGGAGTGCGTACACTACCCACGCAGAGAGATATGCAAGTACACACTTGCTATTGTTAGTATTGATGTATTATTAAATATATTGACTGTTACTGTTTCTATTGAAACCACAGACGAATTAAACCACAAAATAAAAGCAAGTGGTGATGATTCGGTGCATAGAGCGTGATAAGGACTAAAAATCAGATGTTAAAATTTGGAGACAAGTCGTATTCAAATTTAACTTTATTTAAGGAATCCGAATTCTAATGAAATGTATATTTTTACAACTGCAAAACTTTTTCAAATTTGCAATTTTTTTTATTTTGACGTGTACTTATTTTCTAAAATTAAACTTTTTTTCGTATAGTAAAATTTTAGAAGCTAAGGTTTCAAGAGCAAAAAAATACGTAAATATAGTTTTTACTTATATATTTAAAAAATGGATAGCAGTAACGATTTTAGACTTGATACAACTCAACGGCAATGTCGTAGATTGGAGCTAAGTAGGCAAGAGGGAAAGTGTCGTTGATGGAATTAAAAAAATGTTATTAATGATGATATACTGAAAAACAAAGGAATATGACAATATCGTGGGGTGGGATTTGGAAATAATGCTACAAATTTAAAGAGAAATGCTATTTCATGATACCCAGTAATTATTCACATATCCAAAGTTATCATAATCATTAATGGAATAAAATATAGAGAAAAATGTTTTGTGCGAAAAATTGTTACCTGAACCCCTGCTGAATCCCTCTGTGAAAATCCATATAACAATTTCCATCAGTTTTTTATCACATAAACTCAAACTAAAAGCTTTATATTTCCACGAACTTGAAAACTGTAAAAAAAACTTCTGAAAATGACGAAAGTGATTCCTTTGTTTTCTTCACACTAAATTTTTCACGTTCCGAATACTTCGTTAGTTTATCGTTTTTTAATTTTTTGGTTACTCATTGTTTTTCTTACTTTATTAAAAAAAAAAAAAGAAAAGAAAAAGAAACAAAAAGTTGTCTTACCTTATCGCAACAGAAAACGTCCCGGTAAACTCCATCATGAGAAAATAGAGCGTGCGTGCAATGTCGGTCGTAATCATTTGAGTATGGTAGGCAACTAACTCATACCGGCTGAAAAAAAAAAAAAAAAAAAAAAAATTAAAACAAAACAAAACAAAAAAAAAAAAGTAATTCCCATTGACAAAGAGGGTGGAGATAAAACAAAATGGTATTCCTACCACTACAACTGCTGCTGTTATAACAACAGGTGACAGAATAGCTTGTTGTTGTGCTAGTAATAGTAGCAGCAGTAGCCACAATAAAATAAATTGTAGTCGTAATAGTGGTGACGGTAGGAGTAGAAATTATGCATAAGGTAGCAGAAGGACACCATATTCTCGCGAAACAATAGACAATTACCAGTTTTGTCAGGTATTTCAACATATCCCACCTGTTTAGGTATGCACGATTTATGAAACTTGCGCTAACAACGATAAGAGAAAAAAAGTTAAGGTGCGTTTTTGTCCTGTCGTTCGTAATTAAATGAAGAAGGGCGTTGTTTGCGAAATATTTTCCCTCTCATTAAAAAATACGCTCGTTATATTTTAAAACCTCGTGCAACTTGTACAAACATGATTTTATTTTCATTAATAAATTTAATTAATTTTTCTGTCGTTTTTTTTTTCTGTGCCTTCGTTTAAAAAAACAAAACACTTCCCCTAATAGACCACTTGCAAACCATTACTGCTGTCATGAAAGTATAAGTTCCTTGCTCCCTCTTGCATAGAATAGGACACAAGGTGATATTTTAAAGTGAAACTCACTAGTGGCACATAAAAACTGTTCCAGCAGGGCACCACGGCGTAGTGTAATGCTTAACAAGCTTGACTCGTTTATATACAATTGATTAGTGAGTTCGATACTCAGTGGGTGCCCCATACTTTCGGCCTTGTGCCACATCTAAGCTTAGAAAATCACCATAAACTGTAGCAGCCCACTAGACACTTCTATCGATGACTCATCCATGCACCGGGTCATGAGCCCCCTTTCGAAAGAGCAGTAATGCTCTGGGGGACGGCCTCCTGAGTCTTGAGACTAATACGCATTCGAACCACTACTCCCGATCAGGCTTAAACCAGTAAAATTCGTATTACTGCCGAGATGAGTTCGGTCCTCACTAGGTGCCCATACAAAATTCGACATTTAATAATAAGGGTTGATGCATCATAAACTCAATCTAACCCAACATATTGTGTAGTAAGTGCGATCCTCACTGGCTGCCCCATACAAAATTCGTCATAACATTGCTAATTGGGGCAAGAAACAAAACTGCTTTCATTTAACCACTATCGAGTAAATTTTCTGTCTGACATTAGCATAGCTGACGCTACACTCCAGGAGACCAACACACTAAACACCTCACTGGCCTCACGTTTTTCCTTGACATGAAGCGGGGTGACTACATCGAATCAATAGCTGCATCTTTTGCAAGGAAAGTTAGATAACTTTTTTTTTTAATCATCTCACCCCAAGCAAGGCATTCTAGTTTTATTGCCACTGTTGCGCAGGGGGTTACATAGGGGAAAGTGATGAGAAAGAGGAGTTAGTTATATGTCAGGAGAGGAGTATTAGACGGATGAGGATACCGAGGATGGGGGTGGTGAAGATGAAAAATGAGCTTGAGAGAATGAATGCGAGTTAGTGTGATAGGTGATGTCTATTGACCTTACATTTAAATTTCTGGAGATTGTAGCTATGTCGTGACAGAAAATTTTTCTTGTCAGAATCCATCTTGCACATTTACAAGTCAGCCATTCGTCCATGCAGTAAATACTGTTGCCATATCAGGTCAGTTGCTGGTGCTATTCATCTTAAGATTCTTGACAAAGTCCAAAAAAGGATTTGTAATCTAATCGATCACGACCAAGCACTTCGATTTCAGTCACTTTCTCTCTGACGTGGCATGGTTTCCACCTGTCTTTTCTAGAAATATTTTCCACCTGTCTTTTCTAGAAATATTTTCCACCTGTCTTTTCTAGAAATATTTTCATAGCAACTGCTATGACGAGCTTTTATTACTGGATGCCAATCCACGCTTAAATTCATGTAGTTGGGGTGACTACATGAATTTAAGCATGGACTGGCATCCAAACCCCACCCTTTTACTGTTGAAATAGCTAAATGCAACCGTCACATCTTCTCCAACAGTTTCTTTTCTCGCACTTCCCACATGTGCACTCGCTTCCGTTTCCTGGCCTCCCTGATAACTATAATGTTAAAAAAATTTCAATAAAACATCAATCTTCTCTTTGAACCCCGTTCATCTTTTCTCTTTTCCACAAGCCTCCCAATTGTCAGGCTTCACTTTCACTTTGTCTCTGTAACCCCCACTGCGTATTTGTGGCATTCTTACACTCAGTGCGGATGAAAAAATAAAAAATAAAAAAATAAAAATAAATGGTGCCCCATACGAAATTCGCCAAAAGATAGCAAGTGTTGACGTGTTATAAAATCAACTAACCTAACCTCAGGTACTGAGTAGTGAGTTCAATTCTCATTTCATGCTTTATACATAATTCGCTATGACAGAACCCAACATGTATTGACATGTCATAAGATCAGCTAACCAAATCAAACAAGTCGGAGTTAAAATAAAATAGATATCATTCGTATTTTTTTTTTATCATAACACGAACTGCCACGTGAAGAAAATGCTGAAATCAACAAAGCACAAAAATAAAACTCAATAATAATGGCTTATGGAAAGTAGAAGGATGTGCGTGGGTGGTGCAGTGGATATCAGCTCAGGATTAGAACTTGGAGAGCCGTGTTCGAATTCCAGTTTAATTCGTTGCATTTACTTACGCGCAAATATACTTGGGAAAAGTATGAATCCGTCTCTTCTTCCAGCTGTGGGTGAAACAGCAGAACACATTGGGTTCTATAGCCTTGGTTAGCAACTAGTCTACCGCAGAAAGTAATGGCAAACTACAGGGGGAAAATCTTTTGCTCAGTCAGTCATGCCTCTTTCGAGACATGATCGCCCAAGCGTGTATCGCGTATGGCACTTAACTGACCGACTGAATATAATAGAAACATAATTATAGCTTCTATTGGGGATAAATTGGGGGGTCGGGTTTCTATTGTTATGAAGTAATAAACTGATCCCTCTAGAATTAATATAAATTAATACAATCGTAAATGAATATAATCAAAATTTCTGTGGAACCTAAAGTGGGGGATCTGTTTTCTATAATGTAATAAACTGATCCCCACTAATTACTATCATTATAATAATATAATTAAATTCATCTCTTCTCCCTCCAGCTATGGGTTAAATAGCAAGATAGATTGGGCTCTATAACATTAATTTGCAACCAGTCTACCACAGAAACCAATTATCAACTACTGCAGAAAAATCTTCTGAACAGTCAGTCATGTCTCTTTCGAGACATGATCGCCCAAGATAAGCTAAAACTGCAGTTTGACGAATCTTTCCGTGACTAATGATTTTAATAGTATTTTAAAGTATTTTCCTGTATATATCTAAACTTATTTATAAATGAAACTTTGTCTGTGTGTGTGTCCGTTATCTATGGACTCTGAAACGGCTGAACTGATTTTTTTGAAAAATTTACATAGTTGTACTATAAGCGTCTGCGAGTGTTCTTAGCTAGGTTTTGTGTTGAGGTACCCCCGATAAATATCGAAAATCGATAATCGAAAAAATCGGGTTATAGAAAGAGTGGTCCGAGTTTAATCAAATTTGATACATTCATAGACAAAGACATAAGAAACGATATTCAGAAGTTTCAAGGTTGCAGTTCTTACAATAGTGCAGAAAATCGATAATATATGTATAAAAGGCAAGATGTTTGTGTGTGTGTCTGTTTATCTGTCTGTATGTCCTTTATACAAATCCATAATCCATATCCGATTCTCACCAAACTTCACACAAATATTCTTTAGGCTGAGTCTGAGCTCCAGGACCATGGATTAGTTTTAAAGCTTTCATTACACCCGACCAACGCCGGGCTATACTACTAGTTTAAATATAAGTTGTCTAATGTCTGTGTTCTTTTTGCTTTCCATTCGTTAAGGGCTATACGTGATACACGCTTGAAAAAAACTAACTGGACAGAAGATTTTCCCGCAGCAGGTTGCCATTACTTTTTGGGGTAGACTAGTTAAAACCAATGATATAGAACCAAAACTGTTCTGCTATTCAACCTTTACTTGTGCGTAAGTGAATGAAACGAATTCGACTGGAATTCCAACTCGGCTTTTTGATTCCTCGTTCCGAGTCGATATCCACTGCACCACAACCCACATCCTATTTTATTGTATACTATAACTACCGTTATAGTATACAATAAAATAACTACCGTTA
Organism: Ascarosepion bandense; assembly: GCA_037127315.1. Taxonomy (NCBI): domain Eukaryota; kingdom Metazoa; phylum Mollusca; class Cephalopoda; order Sepiida; family Sepiidae; genus Ascarosepion; species Ascarosepion bandense. The sequence continues at coordinate 2,351,278 of JBBBDQ010000457.1, forward strand.
TAGTATACCAGGATGTGCGTTGTGGTGCGGTGGATATCGACTCGGAACAAGGAATCGGGGAGCCGAGTTCGAATTCCAGCTGAATTCCTTGCATTCACTTACGCACAAATACCCTTGGGAAAGGTATTAATCCGTCTCTTATGGGTTAAATAACAGGACAGATTGGGTTCTATAGCCTTGGCTGGCAATCGGTCTACCGCAGAAAGCAATGGCAATTTACTGCGGGATAATCTTCTGCCCAGTCAGTCATGTCACTTTCGAGACATGATCACCCGGACGTGTATCACGTATGGCACGTAACTGACTGATAACTTACGTAATTTACGGCTTACAAGACGAACTTTTTTTCCTAAAAAATACCCTGAAGAATACACTGTGCGTCTTCCAAGCCGAATATATCAGTTACCATCAGTCTGTCAGACGTATGACAAGCTTTTATTGTCCTGAAAATTATTGCCTATAGCGAGTTCATCAAGACGATTTACTTATATTATCGCATACAAGCTACAAGTTGTACGATATGCCAAAGAATATTGTAACAGAGCAGCAGAAAGACACTTTAGACCACCGCCTCCAGAAAAAAATGATTCAGCAGTGAACGAAACAGGAAGAAGGATTGAGTGAATTTGGAAACAAGACAAATCACAGTTTACTACAAGTATCAGCAAATGACTACCTATAGAGAGAAACTTGTGTACATGGATAATGGAACATAGAAATTTGTGGGTTACATTTTAGTATAAAAATGATAATCTCGAAAGCAAGAAAACTCGCAATGAACATGCAAGTAGAAGCACTATCTCTTGTTGTTTTTGGTTCATGAAGCGAAGCAAGCTTTGCTTACTAACAAGAACTAAAATATCTAAAAAAAAAACCCGGGTCACTATGAACAGAAAATACTGACTTTCCATCAATCTGTATAATAATTCTGCTTGTTCCATCTTTAGTTAGTTAGTTACTTACTTACTTAGTTCTTCCGTCCGTTACACACTTACTCTCTAAACGAGCTTTTCCTTCCCCTCAATTTTTTTACTCTTCTCAGCCTTTCTCTCACCTTTGCCAAACGAAAAGGTAGTAAAGAGTGAGAGAGTAGGAGGAGAGAGCCTATAGCATTACCGTATCAATAGCAGCTTAAGCTGGTGGTTGTAGCAGTCATTTTGTGTGTATATATGTGCGTGTACTGTACAATAATAGTAAAAATAGGTAGGTTCGTTGTCGTATCCCGCGACCTAATAACCAAATTTCTGGCCTCTACACACCATTACTCAGTTGATCTTTTCTGTTTACAATGGTCACAGAAGCCATGATTTTTCAGTAATAAAAAAAAGTTCTGTTTGAAAATCTCTCACAAAATAGCGTACAGTATTTTGGTTATGGTCTGTGCATACGCCGCTTAATATAATTATAAGATTACAGTAAAGTAGCTTCTATGTTCATTACTTTTATAGATATTTTAATAAAATTACACTCTGTGTTATCGTTGTTTTATTATCCAATACCTTTATGTTTGAAGACGTTACTATCATTTGTAGTATGACAAAGCAAATTTTTCCCAGGAAATCATAATTATTCTTCCGTGGAAATTCCACGGGTTCCGCTAGTAATATAAGATTACAGTAAAGTAGCTTCTATGGACATTACTTTTATAGATATTTTAATAAAATTACACTCTGTGTTGTCGTCATTTTATTATCCAATACCTGTTTGAAGATGTTACTATCATTTGTAGTATGACAAAGTCAGGAACTCATAATTATCCTTCCGTGGAAATTCCACGGGTTCCACTAGTTTATCATTAATGTTAAAAAGAAGAAATCGTTCGAACTTAACCAGATCGGGAATATAGATGAAGTTACTTTAACCTTTGACATCCCTTCTAATAAAAGCAAAGATGTGAAAGGTACCAAAACAGTGACTATTAAAACCACCAGTAATGAAAAGACTCACTACACCGCAGTTTTAACTTGTTGCACTCATAGCACCAAACTACCGCCATTGTTGATTTTCAAAAGGCAAACATTGCCCAATGAAAAATTGTCAAATATAATTCATGTTATTGCGCAACACAAAGGCTGGATGGATGAAGCGGAAGTTAGTGTGGATGGAAAAAGTGTGGTCTAATCGCTCATCAATAGTTCAAGTGTGTGAATGGGTGTTGATATCTTGAAATTTTATTTATACTAAAATTATAGCACACATTTCAAAATGTGTGATATGAGCAATGACATGGATGGCAGTGAGGAACATTTAATGTTGAATCTGCGATGATAGTGTAGTACCCCCTTACTAAAGGTCAGAAATTATACTACCTAAACATATTAACTTTGTCTTCTTCTCCCTCCTCCAGGTGCTTCCACCTAGGTCACGAACTACTATCCCAGAAATCCCTTCATCTCTAACTCCTTCTCTTTCTCTCTCTCTGGCCCATCCCTACTGACCAACAACTAGTAGCAGTTCAGCTTTTTTTAGTTCCTCAAAAGATTTCGCACCAGCCACACGTGCTACTCCCGCCAGCGGACATTTTAGCCAGCCATGAGGGACTCACAAGAATGTAGACGAAGTTAAACAAAGTTTGTTTTAACAGGTTAATATTTGTATCTCTTAATTATTATCCAAAACATACTAGGTACAAATATTACAATAGTTTAGAACTTTTACATGAATCCAGCAGTGACGAGTTCTTGGGATTTGAGAATGAATAAATTTTTTTTGTTCTATATATTTACATGTATATTTTTAAATTGTTACATTTATTTTTATGGAAATAAAATCACACTTGGACAATGAAGATGTATAACCTTCCAAGCTGCAGCATCTTGTAAGCTGGAAAATACAGTAATTATATTTTGGCAGAAGTTCTGCATCCTTGTCACCATCAGTCGCTTACACAGCTTTCTTTGCAGATTGCGCATCAACATGAGATATTATTCTCATGTTAATTTTATGAGCCAATTCTTCTATGCTTGCTCAATGCATGCATGTTGCAAGAGAGCACTTGGAGATTTTCCTGCAGAAGATCTTTCTGTGGTAGACTGGTTGCTACCCAAGTTGCATAGGAAGAGATAGTTGCATACCTTTCCCAAGTAAGTGAATGTGATGAACTCGACTGAAATTCTAATTTCGAACCCTCAATTCGTGCCTCCGAAGTTCTGCTATCCGGGAAAATCTTTTATATCTTCTTTGAGTTATTTAGTTGAGACGGCCAAGTACGCATTCCAAAAGCTAAGAAGAGTATTAAGAAACAGGAAAATTTCATTATAAACAAAGAATAGAGTACTGAACTGTTACTTGATATATGTCGTCTTGTATGGCAGCGAATGCTGGACAATCTCCAAACCAATAGTTGTTACGTATTACAATTCTAGCTGAGTAATAATATTTCCACGTTCTTTACAAAGTGTATAGACTTTGGATGATGTATGTAATGCTAAGAAAGAAGCTTTCTTGTCTTAGAATTAATTCGTCTGAAGTCATTTAGAATCCAGTTCAAAATATTGAAACTATATTGAAATACTTCACCCTCATTTACATCGAGTTATTTATAAGCTTCTTCTTGCTCTAAATCTTTGATTGTTACCCCAGATATATTGCAGATCGTTCTTTGCATTTTGTCAAGAGCCTCGAGTTGAATAGCAGGAACACCTGATCAGATATATCAACACCATTTAATGCACAAACGAATGGTAGATTTAAATGTGTGCATGATGGATTCTGACGAGAAATGCTTTCTGACCCGACACAGTAATTTAATCAGAATTTTACCAGAAGATGCAGCGAAAGAGTCAAAGTAGTCATTCCAGTTTAGGTTGGTTGGAAAAGAGAGACCAAGGAGGCGTGGTGTGTTACTCCCCAGGAGATTAGCATCATCCATACTGATGGTGAACAGGAACGTTTCTTTATGGTGGTTATGATAAAGGGAAATGATGAGAAATTAAGGAAAGCAAGGAAATAGATTTACTCTCTGGATATGAAAAGATAACGACAGAAAGGATGAAAACAGGCAAGAATGGAAAAAAAACATGGATTTTTATGTGAAAAAAGCCGTGGGTTAACAGAAAAATAATTTTAAAAAAACTGCATATTTACCCAATAAATCTTGTCTACGGCTATATCGTGTTGAATGCACCAGTTCCCGTCCGATCACCGAAGTTAAGCAACATCGAGTCTCATCAGTACTTATAATGAGTGACCATTTGGGAATACCAGCTGATGTAACCGTAAGGACCAAGAATGGTCCACCGGTATCCAGATTTGGGGGTTGGGTACAGGGCTGACAACCCTGCCCCGTAAAAAGCAGTTTGTTACAGAAACAGCAACAAAAAAAATAAAAGTTGCTGCCCTATGCACTATTGCGTGTGATGGATAAATGATGATGAAATCTTGGGTTGGCCACAATTCAAGGGTTTTCATTAATATACGGGATACTTTATTTCTACTGAGAAAAGAATTGTCAAAATTTTTAGGTCCTTGTCACTCAAAACAAGACAATAAAGCTATAGTGGCAATAGAAGGCTGACGAGGAGAATTCGATACTTAAATTGTGGGTGCGTTGGCCGGGAGGAATGTCTTTGAACTTTCCGCTCCTTAGGTCAGTAAGTAGTTTTGAGACAGGGAAGAAAGAAAGGAGAGGTGAAGGCGACGAGCATAGTAAGCCACTTGACTTTGTTACTGGAGATACTAATTACATTCGTCTCTCTCGAGTCTGTCTTTCTGTCTCGGCTTTTTATTTCGACATTTTGGATCGCAGGTGATCATTTGGGAATTCATATCCGTATTTGATTCTGGGCTTCCCATTGGCCGATAAATAAAATTCGCGTAGGCTCGCGAACTGGAAATTTAATATTTAATTAATTTTTATTTTTCAACCGGAACATCTGCGCGAATCCAGCTGCGCAAAGTCGAATTTTGGTCATTTGCTTTTTGGTTGTGAGGGTACGAACATCCGGTCCTTCGCTTTTGCTCGGTCGGTATCACCACAAAGCCATTAAGATGCAAGGGTTATTGAGTGTGAGAGAAAATATGAAAACGAAAAGGAGAGAGCACAATGAAAGAAAAGGAATTCGGAAAAGAGAAAGTAATGAATGACATTGCATCTAAATTTTTGAAGATCAAAGTTGAGTGGAAAGCAAGAAGCCGGAAGAGAGTTTCACAAGCGAGAGAAGAAACTATCAGCATAGGACTTATGATAATATGAGAAGAAAACATAATTAAGAAGAGAGGACAATAAAAGAACAGGGATTAAGAAGGCGGAAGATAAAGATTAACTTTTGACGATCAAACTTAGCTGGAAAGCAAGAAGCGAGAAGGGCGAGAAAACAAACTTTTATAAAAAAACTCATGGTTACATCGAGTTATTTCAGCTGTGACTTGATGAGATCTTGCCAATAATCTAGTCAGTCATTTAAGTACCACACATGATATGAGCTTGGGTGATCATGTCTCGAATATTTTCCCGTAATGGGTTGCCATTAATTTCAGCGGTAGACTGATTACCAATTAACGTATAGAACACAATCTGCCCTACTATTTAACCCATAGAGACGGATTAATATCTTTTTCAAAATCTAAACTTATTTATAAATGGAACTTTGTCTGTGTGTGTATGTGTGTGTCTGTGTGTGAGTGCCGTTACCTATAGACTCCGAAACGGCTGAACCGATTTTCTTGAAAATTTACGCAGTTGTACTATAAGCGTCTGCGAGTGTTCTAAGCTAGGTTTTGTGTCGAGGTAACCCCCCCCCACTTCCCGATAAATATCGAAAATCGATAATCGAAAAAATCGGGTGATAGAAGGAGTGGTCCGATTTTAATCAAATTTGATGCACTCAGATACAAAGACATAAGAAACGATATTCAGAAGTTTCAAGGTTGCAGTTCTTACAATAGTGCAGAAAATCGATAATATATATATATATATATATATATATATATATATATATATATATATATAAGGCAAGATGTTTGTGTATGTGTCTGTTTATTTGCCTGTATGTCTGTATTTTTTTTTCAACCCTTTTATTTTAGTTTTTGCTTTGGGTTTGGCTCTAAGTAGGTATAATTGCAGTTCTTAGTCTCAGCCATGATACCATTTACTCAGAGGACTTATTTAGCCTTCAAAATTCAGTTTATTTGATATCGATACCAGAAAATCAAAATTTGACTTACATCCATTCATTTTTCTTTCAGTCTACGGTTTCGCTTTAACTGGAAACAACTATTGCTTTTTACTCTTTCGTGCCAACGTCCAAAGAGTCTGAGCTCCAGGACCAAGGATTAGTTTTAAAGCTTTCATTACACCCGAGCAACGCCAGGCTATACTGCTAGTTGTTAATAATAGAAAAATGTGGCACAAGGAGAAAAGGGGAGGAGACGCCTTTAAACTGCCTTATCTTAAACTTAGCTAGCCACAATTACTGATCCAAATTTACCACAGTATTCCTTACACAAAAACAGTCAGTCAGTTAAGTACCATACGTGATACAAGCTTTGGGCGATGACTGACTGGGAAAGAGACATGACTGACTGGGCAGAAGCTACGTTACAGCGGTGGAACAGTGACTGAAGACGAGATGTCAGGTTTTCTCCCCCCAAAAAGCTTATCTCAAAACATTAAAAGAGATCTATCTATCTATCTATCTATCTATCTATCTATCTATCTATCTATCTATCTATCTATCTCAATTCTCTTCATTATCTATCTGTCTATGTATCTTATCTATTTCAATCTCCTTCATTATCTATGTATCTATCGATTTCAATTCTCTTCAATCTATCTATCTATCTATCTATCTATCTATCTATCTATCTATCTATCTATCTATCTCAATTCTCTTCATTATCTATCTGTCTATGTATCTTATCTATTTCAATCTCCTTCATTATCGATGTATCTATCGATTTCAATTCTCTTCAATCTATCTATCTATCTATCTATCTATCTATCTATCTATCTCAATTTTCTTCATTATCTATCTATGTATCTATCTATTTCAATCTCCTTCATTATCTATGTATCTATCGATTTCAATTCTCTTCAATATCTCTCTCTCTCTCTCTCTCTATCTATCTATCTATCTATCTATCTATCTATCTCAATTCTCTTCATTAATTTATCGGTCTATGTATCTATCTGTTTCGATTCTCATCATTATCTATCTATCTATGTACCAATCTATTTCAATTTCTTTCATCTAACTATCTTGATTCTCTTCGTTATCTATCTATCTATCTATCTATCTATCTATCTATCTATCTATCTATCTATCTTTTTTACCATGAAAATATCTATAGGAAAAGCATAGGGAAGCTACATTACAGTGGTGGGACAGTGACTGAAGACGCGATGCCAGTTCAGGACTAACAACATTGCTGATATTTCTTTGCCAAAAACGTTATCACAGACGTGTAAAAGAGAGCAGTTTAGTTTTGGATACATTAAAATTAACAGGCCATTTCTTGCTCCAGTTAAAAGCAGATTGCATGTCATTTTTTTAGCTCAGCTTGTTTGGAGAAACAAAACAGTTTTTCATCATTTTTCAATATAGCACCCCACTTGACATCAACGATGCTTAAGCAATACAATCCCATCTCGAAAGAAAATGGTGTTCTATTCTTCCAAAAACTCATCCACAGCATATATGATATTATCATTATTTCTACGCAGGTAGGATTTGAGTTTAGGAAACAGGAAGAAGTCAGATGAAGTTAAGTCTGGTGAATAAGGGGGATAGGGTAGCAATTCAAGCCCACAGTTGGCTGCTTCATCTACTACAATCCGATCAGTGTGAATGGTCGCGTTATCCTGGACCAAGGGCACATCTCCTCATAGCTTCCCACAACGTTGCGAATTAATTTCTACTTTCAGTTGTTTTATTTCTGATGCATAGTTCTGTATATTAATTATTTTTCCCTATTCCAGGTAGTCTATCATGATTACTTTTCAGAATCCCCCAAAACAGAAGCAATTACCTTGCTAACGCTGTCTGCTTATATTTTCTTCAGGTGTGAATAACAAGATAGCTACGCTTGTGATGAACCTTGTAAAATGAATATTGTCGAAGTATGAACGGTTTTTGATAAAACCTCTTCTAAAAGGACTGGGTTTCATTCTTTATTATCTTTTTTAACCGAATATGAACGGTTAATCGGCGAATATCTTCATTAATAAAACATATACAATTGTATAACCGAATAAGAACGGTTAATAAAACATGTAGAATTGTATAACCGAATATGAATGGTTAATCGGCGAATATCTTCGTTAATAAAACATGTAGAATTGTATAACCGAATATGAATGGTTAATCGGCGAATATCTTCATTAATAAAACATGTAGAATTGTATAACCGAATATGAACGGTTAATCGACAAATATCTTCATTAATAAAACATGTAGAATCGTATAACCGAATATGAATGGTTAATCGGCGAATATCTTCGTTAATAAAACATGTAGAATTGTATAACCGAATATGAACGGTTAATCGGCGAATATCTTCATTGATAAAACATGTACAATTTTAAAATTACGTTTTAACCCAGATATCCTAAAGTTAATAACATCAGTACGAACTCGATTCTTCAGTCTTTTTAGTACAATTGGAGCGAGTAGATTTACATGAGTAGCCATTTTGGTTAGAATATTTGCTTGGATCTTACAAGCAGAATAGAAAGGTGAATTTATAAAGTTACTCTTGTTTCTTCAATCCACCGAACTGTAATCAAGCACAGAGGACGATTGCTGAATACGTTTTTGTTATTCTAATATTTGGGTTATCGCCGTATAAACGCCGATAAGCCTCAAAAGCTACATATATTCAATGTCAATTTACAGAAGGAATTTTTATTATGTTTGTTCACCCAATTTGAAACCAGGTCACTCTTTCTAAATCTTTCTAAACCACCTTGGAATGAAGACACTTTATATAAAAAAAAACTCGAAAAAAGTAGATAGTTACTTAAGTCAGGCAGAAGGCTAACCAACGCTGACAGGTGTGTTAAAAAGCGACTGAAATTCTTCTTTAGCTGCCGTGTTCTTTATATTATATCATTGTAATGGTTTATAATATTTTAGATTGTAATATTGTATGCATACGTGTGTATGAATTTGCGGGTGTATATATATATATATATATATATATATATATATATATATTCATTAATATATAGACATATACACACATACACATGCATATATATATATATATATATATATATATATATATATATATATATATATCCGTAGTGTGAAACCGCGGTAGGTTTTGGCTCGCTTGAGATTTTTTGTGTGTCTTTGCTCTACTTTTGTATATCTTTGTACTTTGTATCAAGCACTTTTTCTTGTGGTTGGTTCCGTTTGGGGTTTTTTTCTTTACTGCGGAGTATTGAATGTTTTGTCCTTATTCCGTGGATTTCTTTTTTTCTCCCCATTCATCCGACGCCTCAGTGCACCGGATTGTAACGGAATTAGGTTCTGTTTGTTAATGTTTTTTTTAAAGGTTTATCTTAGTATAAATTTACAACCTAAATACTTACAGAGTCTATTTAGTTATTACTTTGATTATTACATATATATATATATATTCATTAATATATAGACATATACACACATACACATGCATACATATACATATATATATACAAATATATATATACATATATTTGTATATATATGTATATGTATGCATGTGTATGTGTGTATATGTCTATATATTAATGAAAAATATATATGGGATATGTATATATTTGCATTTAGATGCATGATATTGTATGTGTGTATATGAATATATGTGTGTGTGTATATATATATATATATATATATATGTGGATGTATATATACGCATCTATATATTTTAATTTTATTGTTTCTTCTTTTCAGTGTTATATGATATATTTAATTTTGGTTTATGTTTACTTCTTTTCTAGGGTTATTATTATTATTATTAATTTTAATATTGTTTAAAATTTTTCTAAATATTTTTTAATAATATTATTGTTATTAATATTATTCTTTTTATTAGTATTATTTTTTAAATTTCATGTAATATTATTTTAGGATTTAAAAAAATTTTATTCATCTTTTTCTTATATATTTTTAATTTTTTTAATTATTATAACTATATTTGTAATATAATATTACTAGTAGTTATATTTTGATTTGTATTAAAAAGTATGATTTACCATTTATTTTTATACCGTAGATACATCCCATTATCTTTAAAACTAAATTTAATGTTAAATTTCCATGTCATGTTTTTCTAAGAAAGCAGATGAATTGCAATAGACGCAGGTGTCGACTTAAGACGTGAACTTTAACTTCCTTTCTCCTTATAGTGTTCGTTCTCCTTTTCTTTCCTTTTCTTTTTCTTTCTCTTTTTTCCGTTTATGATTTTTCTATATTTTTCTTTTTCTTTCTTTTATTCTTTTTTTTTTTTTTTTGAATGGGCGAAGAAATCCTTTTGGTTACCGTTACAAATATCTATTCTTGATATGGGCATGTATCTGTATGTGTTTCTCTTCTGGATGATTTTGAATATTAACTGTTGTATCATTTGGGTCTGACGAGCAGCAGTTTTTTGACTGCGAAATATGTATTACTCATGAAATTGTAGAATATCTAAAAAATTTCTAGAATATATATATATATATATATATATGTATATGTGTGTGTGTGTGTGTGTGTGTGTGCGTGTGTGTGTGCGTGTGTGTGTGTGAATGAAATTAAATAAATTGCAAACTTTGTGTCTGCTTATTTTTAATAAAATCTGTTCATTCTTACAGATAATTTTTCACGTATTATAATTGAAAGATGTAAAAAATGAGCTGTAAATTTGACAGTGGATTAATTATACCTTTCTTGATGTTTCCAAATCATTTCAATCTTCTTCCGAGATCATCTTCAGGGGTGCGAGTTGTGGTAATAAAAAATAACAACAAAATTGTGTTGCTAAAATCATTGTATATTTTCTTCTTGCTTTATAAAGCATGAAAAAAATGTTCTTTTTACATACATTTTTAATTATATATTATTAGATAATATATATTATAAAAAATACAAAACTACGAATTTAATTACCCGTAATGACCCTTCTCCACCAACTGATGGTTTACGTAAAATCAACTATATATGTCAATTCAAATGTTCCTCGCAAAAATGTATCTCTGACAAAAAAGAAAAAAATGTATATGTTGGATTTAAAACAACAACTACATTAATAAGATGTCTTATATTACATTTGTCTGATCATTCGTCCAATTCTAGACATCTACAACAACATTCCTGTCTACATTCACAATATAAAAAAATAATGATCGATAACACAACTATCCTACACCAAGAAAACAACAAAAGCAAACTACAGACCCTCGAGGCAATATTCATTAAAATCCTTAAGCCGTCAATAAATAGAATCAACCATGAAAAAAAAAAACTATGAAAACTATGAAAAAGTAGTAATGTTCTAAAATATTTGTAAAAAGAACAGTTTTTTCATGCTTTAACACGTGCATTACCATGACATTACAACATATAAAAAAATTCCATTCTAATGAACGCTAAGCAATTTGTTAATCGTTACATTTGAAGCAAGAAGAAAATTTACAGTAATTTTTAGCAACAAAGTTTTGCGATTATTTTTTGTTACCACAACGCACACTTATCAATACACACTTTTCAAGCAGTAGTTTATGTATAATATCTTGTTTTTACCGCGAGTTTGTAAACATACAAGGTTGGGAAACTGGCGTGGAATATCCTTCTCTCAATGACGTTGAATGGGCCTCTTTTAAGCCATGGTAGGCAACCCAACTAGTGATGGTGTCACGATAAAAACACTCTTGGTAGCTCTATCGAAGCATCAAGTATTCAGCTACTGACAAGACTTTGAATCTCGACCGAGGCCGCAGAATGATGATGATGATGATGATGATGATTGTCTATAATGCAGCAATTCTGGGCATGACGATAAACATACACCGACAGCAAGGCCTCTGATCGAGAAATTGGAGCGCTTGTGGTGCATGGAACTACTTATTAATTGGTGTTATTCCATGGTCCACCCTAACTCAGGATGGTAGCACCTGGTAGGTTACCAGTTACAGACAAATAATGAACCCAAACAAAAACAAAACGCTATAAAAATATAAAAATACCATCAACATATTTTTTACAGAAAGAAATGACCAACAATGCATATTTATAATAAAATGTCCAACAATACATATTTATAATAAAATGCCCAACAATACATATTTATAATAAAATGTCCAACAATACATATTTACAGTAAAATGTCCAACAATACATATTTATAGAAAAATGTCCTACAATGCATATTTATAGTAAAATGTCCAAAAATGCATATTTATAATAAAATGATCAACAGTACATATTCCTAGTAAATGACCAACATTAATTATTTATATTAAAATGACCAACACTACATATTTATAGTAAAATGACCAATATACTTATTTATCGAAAAACAACCAACAATACATATATATAGCAAAATGACCAACACTACATATTTATAGTTAAATGACCAACACTACATACTTATAGTAAAATAACCAAAATATATATTTATAGTCAAAGGACCGATATTACATGTTTATAGTAAAATGACCAACATTACATATAGTAAAATGTCCAACAATGCACATTTATAGTAAAACGCCCAGGAATGCATATTTATATTAAAATGTCCAACAATGCATATTTATAGCAAAATGACCAAGAATGTATATTTATAGTAAAATGACTAAGAGTAGATATTCATAGTAAATGACCAACACTACTTATTTATATCGAAATGACCAAAACTACATATTTATATTAAATTGACGAATATCAATATTTATAGGAAAATGACCAACAATACATATTTATATTAAAATGACAAACAAAAGGACAGACTCTCCATGTTAATAATAAAATAACTAACACTACATATAGTAAAATAACCAACAATATATATTTATAGTAAAAAGACCAACACAATATATTTATAGCAAAATTTCCAACAATGCATATTCATAGTAAATTGACCAACACTAGGTATTTATAGTAAAATGACCAACACTAGACATTTATAGTAAAATAATCAACACTACATATTTATAATAAAATGGCTAACTATATATATTTATAGTAAAATGACCAGCAATCCACATTTATCGTAAAATGTCCAATAATACATATTTATAGTAAAAGGACTAACAATACATATTTACAGTAAAATGACCAACAATACATATTCATAGTAAATGACCAACACTACTTATTTATATCAAAATGACTAACACTACATATTTATAGTAAAATAACCAATATACATATTTATAGTAAAATGACCAACAATACATATTTATAGTAAAATGATCAACACTACATATCTATCTAAACTTATTTATAAATGGAACTTTGTCTGTGTGTGTGTGTGTGTATCCGTTACCTATAGACTCCGAAACGGCTGCACCGATTTTCTTGAAAATATACACAGTTGTACTATAAGCATCTGTGGGTGTTCTTAGCTAGGTTTTGTGTCGAGGTACCCCCGGTAAATATCGATAATCGAAAAAATCGGTTTATAGAAGGAGTGGTCCGATTTTGATCAAATTTGATACACTCATAGACAAAGACATAAGAAACGATATTCAGATTTTTCAAGGTTGCAGTTCTTACAATAGTGCAGAAAATCGATAATATATATATGTATAAATCGATACCAGTAAATCAAAATTAGAGTTACACCCATTCATTTTTCTTTCAGTCTACGGTTTCGCTTTAACTGGGAACAACTATTGCTTTTTAGTCTTTCATGCCGACGTCCAAAAAGTCTGAGCTCCAGGACCATGGATTAGTTTTAAAGCTTTCATTACACCCGAGCAACGCCGGGCTATACTGCTAGTTTATAGTAAAATTACCAACACTACATATTTATAGTAAAATGATCAACACTGTATATTTATAGTAAAATGACCAACACTCCATATTTATACTGAAATGACCAACATTATATGTTTATTGTGAAATTACCGACAATACATATTTATAATAAAATAATCAACAATAAGCACATACTAACAAATTGTAACGACTTCACCTAAATTCGTTTAAAATACTACTAAACAGCTAAATGAAAGAATTCTTTCATGACATTAATTCATATATCCTACAAATCAAACTGAGTCCCCAAGAATAAATGACATGGTCTAGTGTATAAAAGCGTTGGATGAAGAAATCCCAAAATGACCTGACCCAAAGAGTTTTAACTTCAACACCTGGCCACAGCAGAGATGAAAAAAACTTAGAGAGTTGAGTTACTAAAGAAAATTAACTAAAATATCCAGAAAAGGCATGGCACATGGAATCAGAACAATCTACTCTCATGGACTAAATAAATGGCGCAGTTCGAAATTCCGATGCATATCACCTGAAGAGTATGCGTCGTGGCGCAGTAGATATCCGCTCGGAACGAGAAATCAGAGAGACGAGTTCGAATTCCAGTTGAATTTCTTTGCATTCACTTACGCGCAAACATCCTGAGGAAAGGTATTAATCCGTTTCTTCCCTCCAGATATAGGTTAAATAACTGGTCAGATTGCATTTAATGGCCTTGGTTAGCAACCAGCTTACCACAGAAAGTAATGGCAAACTATTGCGGAAATATCCCCTGTCTGTCAGTCAGTCATGTCTCGCTCGAGACATAATTGCCTAAAAGTTTATCACATATGACACTTAACTGATTGATCACCTGAAGAATACCGGGGCGTACAACAGCTGAAACATCGTTAATCAATGCAAATAGTTACAATGCCTCATTTCAGAAGTATATACAGATATTGAAGGCAAATTTATTTACACTATTTTTCGTTGTCTTCATTTTTGTTGTCATATTCATGACATTTCGACCGTTGTACAAAATTCGAATTATCTGAAGAAGGTCGGAGCTTAACAACAGTCGAAACGTCGTGAATGTGACAACAAAGATGAGGATGTAAATAGTTACAATACGCTATCTCAGAAATATATAGAAAGAATAACATACATAATAATTTTATTATTTTAAAGCTCGAAAGAAAATTATATTTTTTCATTAAATGACCCATAAAAGAGTTGATATGCCGTTAGACAGACACATCAATCAATCATATAATGTCGCAAAAACATACAGAAGAAATTTGAATACAGTAGGGTCTTTAAGAAGTTGATACGAGACTATATTAACACCTTAAAATGTAAAACTGCAAAAAGTCCTACCAATATCCAAGCGTCAGATAATTATCTTACGTTTGGATGGTTGTCTTTAACCCAGCAATTATAATTGCTGGGTTAAAACAATAATGACAACACCAGAGATGTCATGCATAACTGGACACTGAAATAATACATGTTGCCGACATAGTACTTTCCCTACAAAGCTTATGAAAACAGACAAGTCGGCAAAAAGCTAAGAGGTTCTCAGGTACTATAAGAGTCATGGGTTAAAAATTTAATAATTTTTTCTCTCGTCAGAATGCATCTTTCACATTTATAAATGTAACTAGCAGTATAGCCCGGCGTTGCTCGGGTGTAATGAAAGCTTAAAACTAATCCATGGTCCTGGAGCTCAGGCTCTTTGGACGTTGGCACGAAAGACTAAAAAGCAATAGTTGTTTCCAGTTAAAGCGAAACCGTAAACTGAAAGAAAAATGAATGAATGTAAATCAAATTTTGATTTCCTGGTATCGATATCAAATAAGTTTTTTCGTCGTAAACTGAATTTTGAAGGTTAAATAAGTCCTCTGAGTAAATGGTATCATGGTTGAGACTAAGAACTACAATTATACCTACCTAGAGCCAAACCCGAAGCAAAAACTAAAATAAAAGGGCTGAAAAAATATAGACATACAGGCAGATAAACAGACACATAGACAAACATCTTGCCTTTTATATTATCGATTTTCTGCACTATTGTAAGAACTGCAACCTTGAAACGTCTGAATATCGTTTCTTATGTCTTTGTCTATGAGTGTATCAAATTTGATTAAAATCGGACCACTCTTTCTATAACCCGATTTTTTCGATTATCGATATTTATCGGGGGTACCTCGACACAAAACTCAGCTAAGAACACTCGCAGACGCTTATAATACAACTGTGTAAAATTTCAAGAAAATCGGTTCAGCCATTTCTGAGTCTATAATTAACGGACACACACACAAACACACAGACAACGTTCCATTTATAAATCAGTTTAGATATTCGTCTGTGTATTGAATACTGTTGCCATATCTGGTCGGATGTCCCTTGAGGTTCTCGACAAAATCCAAAGAAAGATCTGCAATCTAATCGATCCTGACCTGGCATCTCGATTTCAGTCACGGTCTCTCCAATGTGACATGGCTTCCCTATGTCTTTTCTGCAAATATTTTATTGGCAACTTATGAACTTTTCCCTGTGATGCAACTACATGAATTTAAGTGTACAACTACATTGGAATCCAGGGCCCACCCTTTTGCACTTGAAATAGTTAAAGTTAACCGCCACTTCTACTCGAACTTTGCTCGCACTTACCCACCCATGTAACTCCTTTCTATTTACTTGCATTTCTGATAGCTACAGATTTCAAAAATTTAATTGCAACATGAAATAGCATCTTCTGTCTTCTTGATTCCGTTCTGTGTGTTAAATTCTTCAAAACCTTATTTCATGATGTGTCACGCAAATGTGTCCTAGAAAAATGAGGACATGTTTTGTCAGACACCTAAAGAGAACTCTGGGGCGTATTTGAAACAGATAATATTTTCAAAGAATTCTGTCTACCACTCGTCCGTGCATTGAATATAGCTGCCATATCTGGTCGGGTGTTTCTGCTATTCATCTCGACCTTCTCGACAAAATCCAAAGAACGATCTTGATTTGGTATCTCACCTTCATCGACAGGATGAGGTTTTCCTCCGTTTTTTTTCTGCAAGTATTTTCATGGCTTCTGCTCTGACGATTTTCATTCCCTGGTGGCCCGACAACATGAATTTACTCGTGCTACTAGATTGGTAACTATGTCCCACCCTTTTACCGTCATAGACTAAACTATCACCCGGTTCACACTCCACCCACGTCTATTGAACAGGTGAAGAGGCTCATCCCTTGTTCCCTGTTTAGGATGTGGTTTCCGGCTTTCTCTTTTCCAATCATTTCATTCTTTTCTTTCTTTTTTTTTTCAATTGGAGTAGATAGACTAAACTATCGCCCTGTTCACACTCCACCCACATCTATTGAACAGGTGAAGAGGCTCATCCCTTGTTCCCTGTTTAGGATGTGGTTTCCGGCTTTCTCTTTTCCAATCTTTTCACTATTATGTAGCCCCCTGCACATCAGTGGCGTTACCGCTTCTACAGTTTCTTTTCGTCCACTTCCCGCCTTCCGTATACTTGCTTCCCTGATAGCTAAAATCTTCAAAAGTTTAAGTGCAACGTCAACTACTGTCGGTCATCGTGATTCGCATCTTTCTTTTATCCTTTCTTCGATAACCACTGTATTTATTTTTCTCCACTTTTCTCTCACTGTAACCCCCCCCCCCCGCTCGCACTAAACAATTATAGAACAAAAATATTCGATGAAGACGATTTGCTGGAACGCTAAAAAGACCGGCGCCTTCAAGTGTTAAATTTGATATCATGCGCACATTCAGAACCAAAGTTGGGGCACTGTATTGTGCCAAAAAACTGTCTCGTCAGAATCCATCTTGCACATTTAAAAGTCTACCATTCGTTCATGCATTGAATACTGTTGCCATATCTTGTCTGATGCTCCTGTTGTTCATTTCAAGATTCTTGACAAAATCCCAAAAAGAATCTGTAATATTCTATATTTCTGAGATGAGGTAGTATTTACAGTATTTACATCATTCGGACTATTGTCCTTATCTTCGTTGCCATTTGTACGACGTTTCGGCCGTTGTACGCTCCGGCCTTCTTCAGGTGCAAGGAATTTCGAATAATAAAGGGTTCGGTTCGAAATTCCTAGCATCTGAAGAAGGCTGGAGCGTACTACGGCCGAAACGTCGTACAAATGGCAACGAAGATGAAGACAATAGTCCGAAAGTTCTGTAATATAATCGATTCTGACTAGGCATCACGACTTCGACTACTTGACGTGAAAGAGGACAGCCGACGTGACGTGGCTTTTCCTCTGTCTTTTCTACAAATATTTTCATGACAATTGCTTTGACGAGCTTTTTTCCCTGGTGCCTCGACCATATTCATTTAAGCGTGCTACATGTGCGTTGCGGAGCATTGGATATCGGCTCGGAACGAGAAATCGGGGGGCCGAGTTCGAATTCCAGCCGAATTCATTGCATTCACTTACGCGCAAATACCCTTGGGAAAGGTATTAATCCGTCTCTTCCTTCCAGTTATGGGTTAAATAGCAGGACAGATTGGGTTCTATAGCCTTGGTCAGCAACCAGTCTACCGCAGAAAGCAATGGCAACCTACTGCGGGATAATCTTCTGCCCAGTCAGTCATGTCTCTTTCGAGACATGATCGCCCAAGCGTGCATCACGTATGGCACTTAACTGACTGACTAGATTGGAAAAAAGGTCCCTCCGTTTTACTATTGACTTAGCTAAATTCAACTGCCACTTATTCCGTTTTCTTTCATCGCATTTGCACCTGTGAAACTACCTTCCGTTTTCTCGTTTGCCTGATAACTACAATCTTTAAAAATTTGAAAGCAGCAACGTCAATTGCTATTATTTCTCTTGAATTCTTTAATCTTTTGTCCTTTCCTTAGTCCTCTCTATTCTCAATTTTCTCTTTCACTTTCACTCTCTTTAGCCTCTGTGTACTACTGACCGCTACATTACCGCCCTGCTTGGCTTGGAATGATTAGAAATAACTGCAAAAATACATCTAATTATCATTATTTATTTAGTGTCGGGGCTTTAGATAAGAGGTACGGTACGTAACACATAGGGGCTCGAAGTGAGGAATCAGAAATCCGTGTTCAAATTCCAGTCGACTTCATTACATTCACTTATTCGGGAAAGGTATGAATCCTTTTCTTCTCCAAACTATGGGTAAATAACAGGACAGACTTACCAGAGTAAGTATTGTCAACCTACTGCGGCAAATTTTCCGTGCCACATGCGACTGAGGACCGCTTGTGGAGACAAAAATGCTCTTGAAACATCTAGAGAAGTCGGTTCAACTCCCCCCAAGATGAAAGTCGTTACAAATACAGGATAGGAAATTATTTATGTTCCATTTTTTTAAGCATGGAAAAAAGGTACGTTCTGCTGTCTACTACTAGGTCTTGAGATATATTTCGACACAGCTTAAGGCTAAATACTCAGAAGAAGGCAGCTATATATGTTTCCGGGGCAGTGCTATCGGCCACACACCAGGAGAATGCAGAAGTTCGGCAAACCTAACTTCACTGATTTCTCGTCAGCAGGGTTCATGTTCTCCTCCAACCTGAACCTCTGCTGTGTGAGGTGTTTTGGAATAGGCAATTGACAAGACCACCTACCCATAAGCATCTCTTCAGGGTAAGTTGATAAACAAGAAGATTAAATTACTGACTCACCTGAAATAGATGTTTCATAAGGAGATTATATCTGAAATGACCTGTATTTAGCCACGAACAACTTCGTGTTAGTTTACCCCCATAACCATATAACCATATGGTATATGATTTTATTAGTTAAACGCAGGGTTCATTGAGGAATATAAATAATCTATTTTTTTAAAATTTGGTCTTTGTTTCCGAAAATCTGCTCCGAATAGTAAAATAAAAAATGCAATAAAACTTTGATATTATTTAATTTGATAAGCTTTTAATTGTTTGAATAGATAATAAAAATTAAGGACATTATAGTCTGAAGAAAAAAATGTTCGATTACTAATGAAATTTTAAAAAAATTGTTTTAATTTTTTTTTATAAATTATTATAATTTATAAAATTTCAAAAATATTTTAAAAATATTTCAAAAATTTATTGCAGTTGGATTCTTTATAATTGAAGATTATATCGAAAATTAAAAAGTTTAATACAAATCGTTTGGCATTCATATTTTTAAAATAATTTATTTTTTTTGTGTGTGTATTTGAAGTTTTTTTGTTTCCTAATTTCTATGTGCAAATTAAAAGGTCATATTTTCCTCACCTTACTCCCAAAAAATTGTACAATTTTGTCACTTATAAACTCCATACACTTTTTATCTTATCTGTAATCAGCAATCTTTCAACACGTTTGATATACGGCTGACAGGTCAAAAAGTTCAATTCTGTGATTAAAAATAGTTTTATTCGAAATTTCACGTTATAAAAAAGTAATACTTGTGTAAATCAGATTCATTTTTTGATGTATTGAAGCAGTTAATGTCTGTTGGGTTTGAAATTATCCCATTGTGTAGATAGGATTTTTGTATCTATCAAGTCGTATGCTGCATTGTGTTAATGTTGATTTTGCAATGATCTGTGATATGAACCCGATTTTAACTTGACCGTAGGGAATTGTGTGATGTGGGAAATTTCAATGCATTTTCTCCTGTGAATCCGTTTCTCTTCTAATTATAGTCGAAATTGTCGACAGATGTGTTACAGTGCATTTAACCTGTTATTACAATACAGCCCTGCAATGTTTATATATTTATTATTTCGGTATGTTTCACCGATGTACATCACTGTCGAGTTCGTGCAATGTGTGTGTGTGTGTGTGTGTGTGTGTGTGTGTGTGTGTGTGTGTGTGTGTGTGTGTGCTATTTGGTTGGTGCTGACTATATCTTATTTTTTCAGAGGTGACGGTGCGGAAATGAATGTAGTTAGAGAAAAAAAAAACTGACTGTATAAAGTTAAGTTTCATACGGAATCTCATCAAAGATGAAGAAAAGACCTGAAGCAACCAAAATGTACTTCTACAGAAAGATGCTATGGACAGAACCTGTTAACAACGACAAGGTTTTAGAGAGGATGGAAACGACAAGGGAACTGATAGCAACAAGAAAACACAACTGAAGTTTCTGGGACATCTTTCACTAGAAACGAAGAAAAGAGTGCTGGATTGCTATGTGATGTCAGTTCTTCAATACGGCAGTGAATGCTGGACAATATCATCGAAAATGAGGACAAAACTGGAAGCAGCGAAAATGTGGTTCTACAGAAGGATGCTGCGGATATCGTGGACTGAGCATACAAGCAACGACGAGGTATTAGAAAAAATGGTAACAAAAATGAAATTAATACTGAGCATCAGGAAGAGACAACTGAAGTTCCTGGGACACGCAATGAAGAAGGAGAGCTTGGAGAACCTGATACTGACTGGCCAGATAGAAGGAAAGAGAGACAGAGGAAGGCAGCGGATAACATATTTGCAGGGCCTGATCAGGTGGATGACGAAACGGGGTTGCCAGGAGTAACAGGAGCAAACATACTAAGAGCCACAAGGGATAGGGAGACGTGGAGAACCATGTTCGCCTACCTGCTGAAGGGACAGGGCACATAGAAGAAGAAGAATGAGGAAGGAGCGCTTGAAGAATCCCAGACTCACAGGACAGATAGAGAGAAAGAGAGACAGGGAAAAGCATACTTGATGAGCAAATGGATGGCGGAGCAGGGTTTGAGAGGGGTAAGAAGAAAAAGGGTGATCATAGCCTTCCACATCTCAGTATCATATTTAGCTACTAGAGATAGTGAGATATGGAAGGCTGTAATCACCTATATCCTGAAAGGACACGGCACACAGAAGTGTAAGATTGAGCTACACACTTCCTTTACGTGTATTCATAAAGCCATCCATATGTTAAAGAAGCAGTCCTAATGGTACCATATGCTTATTCATTCACTGCTGTGGCCTTTGAACGAAACAGCTGCTGTTTATCTATAAGTGGGTGAGAAAGAGAGGAGAAAAAAGCATTGCAGCGACATCAGGTATCCAATTCCAACGTACGTCGATGGATGAACAACAAGAAAAATAATAGATTTTTTTATTGCATATATGTGTGTGTGTGTGTATTTCTATCGATTAATAAACACATCTATGCCATTAATCTATCTTCCTTACGCCAGTATCTGTATCGACCAGCATTGCATGGCTTTTACGTGAGTTCCGCCCTCCTCGCCTCACTTCAGTTGAACAGCTGATCCCATTACTGTTATTTCTAATTGGGAGCGTTGGCAGGGTAAAATGGCGAGCAAGATAGTCTCGTTGACCATTACCACTGAGTTCGATCCTCACTAAGTATCTCATTGTTATGGCCTTGAGCCAAACTGAGCTAAGCTTTCTTAGACACCAGAGTCCCATTGGGGTAAAAAAAAAAAAAAAAGAAAAAAGAAATATAAAAAAAAAACAGCTGTAGGGGCCATCCCCAGCAGGATTCTATTGTTTGAGGCGTTCGAGGAGGTAAGTATCGATGGAACAAACTTTTGTTTGTATGCCTGTTTTGTCGTAGAGCGGATGGTGTGCTTTAAATCGAGCTTGTGTTAGATTTATACTCGTGCGGGGGGCAAATACATAACTACCCTTATTTGCTAATCATTTTTTTTATAAATCCTATTTAAAAATTAATCGCCTTAAATTTTTTTCTTCTCCCTTTTCCCTTTGAGGGCATTCGCTTTATCTTCTATCTCTTCTTTTTTTTCTCTTTTCTTCTTTTCCAATTCTGTTTCACGCACGTGCAAAAAAGAAAGAGTTTTTACCCAAATACAGACCCCTCCCCACTCCAAACAAATTCCGCACACCGATAACGCAAATATATTAAAAAAAAAAACAACAAACAAACAATTCAATCTGTGCTGTATCTTTCTCAATAGATATTGACCCAATGCCTTTTCGGGTCAATTAATTGGTTGTGAGTTGTGGTGCAGTGGATATCGACTCGGAATGACAAATCGGGGAGCCGAGTTCGAATTCTAGTTGAATTCCTCGCATTCACTTGCGCAAAGATACCCTTAGAAAAGGTATTAATCCATCTCTCCTCTCCAGTTATGGGTTAAATAACGTGACAGATTGGGTTCTATAGCCTTAGCTCGCAACCAGTCTACCGCAGAAAGCAATGGCGACCTACTGCAAGATAATCTTCTGCCCAGTCGGTCATGTCTCGAAAGAGACATGATCGTTCAAAGCGTGTATCTCGTATGACACTTAACTGACTGACTGACTAATTGTCCAGAAAGGTGTTCCCTAAACTGTCTACCTATTCATATGATTGGTCGGCGGTGGGGGGGGGTGCCCTTTGATCTAGAGTACTGGTTTAAAAGCTAGTTTCGCTAGATCAATTACAATTGAGTAGCGAGTTAAGTACGTTGAGGATGCAATGGACTAAACATGTGAGCAACGATGAGGTTTTGGAGAGGATGGAAACGAAAAGGAAATTAATACAGTGTGACAAAAAAAAAACAAAAAAACAAACAAACAAAAAAAAAACTGGAATTTTTGAAGCGTGTATTGGCAGACATGAGTAAGTAGCAGCACTACGAAACAGTGGCCTCACGATGTAAACACTCTACCATTTCAGTAACCAAGGATCAAGATGAATTTCTAAGCAAGTTATGGATGTCATATGAGGCCCATTTTCATCTGACAGGTTACGTGAATAAGCAGAACTACTGTTACTGGGGATGTGCGTTGTAGTGCAGTGGATATCGGCTCAGAACGAGAAATCGGGGAGCCGAGTTCAAATTCCAGTTGAATTCATTGCATTCACTTACGCGCAAATACCCTTGGTAAATGTATTAATCTGTCTCTTCCTTCCAGTTATGAGTTAAATAACAGGACAGTTTGGGTTCTATAGCCTTAGCTGGCAACCAATCTACCGCAGAAAGGAATGGCAACCTACTGCGGGATAATCTTCTGCCCAGTCAGTCATGTCTTTTCCGAGACATGATCGCTCAAGCGTGTTCCGAGCCGATATCCACTGCACCACAACACACATCATTAAACCATTATTATCTCCCCAACCCAAATTCTTTCAGTCTAAAAATATTTTCTTGCTTTAAATAACATGCAAAGAATTCACTCAGTCAGTCAGCTAAGTGCCATACGTGATTCACACTTTAGGCGATCATGTCTCGAAAGAGACATGACTGAGTCGGCAGAAGATTATCCCACAGTAGATTGGCATTGTTTTCTGTGGTAGACTGAGTGCCCGGTAAGGCTATAGAACCCAATCTGTCGTTATTTAATCCAATAACTGGAGGGAAGAGATGGATTAATATCTTTTCCAAGGGTATTTGAGGATAAGTGAATGCAAGGGATTCAACTGGGATTCGAACTCGAAGCTGTAAGAAAAATTAAATCAATCATTATTAAAGAGTGTTCAGATGAATAAGTCACTTTGGTTCCACCAGTTTTGATCTTTACGGCTAACTCCCGCCATGCCACGCATATTGTACCGAATCAGCTTCATTCCCTTTGTATTCATTTGGTGAGACCTACGTTCCATTCAAGCAGTGTCTTCCCACAAACCACTACGTTGTAGAACAGACTCCGAAAAGGATGATTCCTTCATTATTATTCCCTCCATCTATTAATTAATTATTGAGATTTTTATCAGTAAATCAATCTTTTTTTAAAAAAATCTTAGAATCTAAATCTTGTGGATTTAAATAACTTACAAAGGGTAGCTAAGCCGTAAAACTAAATTCAATGAACTTCGTGTCTTCATTGCATACTAATTAACATTTTAAATAGTCTCTTCGACCATTTCCAGAAAGTTTTGCTTCTCACTGAGTGCTCAACGGCTGTGACTGAACTATTATTAAATACCTATTGGTTTCTAGCTGTGGAACAGTGGTGAGTAAAGTCGTCTAGCACACTAATCTTCTAGCATACTGAATTTCATTCTCACTGGGTGTTACGCGATATGGGCTTATGCCAGATGAATCAAAGCTTAGTCATTAACCATATGTGGGCACCTGCTGTAGCACCATGTTTAACTATCTCGCAAACCTAAGGGTTATTATTATGAGTTCAAACCTCATTGGATAACCCTCAGTATAGTAGTCCTTGTGTCAGACTAAGATTTTAAAAAGATCATGTATCATAATATCGGTTGACAATGATTATCGATATTGTATGATTCTTCTCGTGCTGGTGTCATATATTGATGTCCTCAATGGAAATTCTTTACTTCGAGACGGTATGAAGAGGACTCCTTACAACAGACGAACATCTGAGAGAATCCTTGGAGAGTAAATGGTAGCAGTTTTATGGAGCTGTACAATCTTACTCTAAATTTCAATTCTCCCTCAGGGCTTTTTCAAGTTTCTATGTAGTCTTCCAAGTGCATCTATTGCTACAGGAATTAATTCTACCGTCATGATCCATAGTTTCTTCAGCTCTCAAGCTAGATCTTGGTATTTATCTTTTCAGTTTCCTTTGTAACCCACTCTTGTATCGTATGGAACAGCAATGTCAGTAACTTGGCACTCGCTATACTCCTTTGGCGTAAGGGATTGGGTGATTGAAAAATTCATGGTGTGGACACCAGCAAGGTCGGTGACAGAGATTTCCAGCCACTTGGTGTGGTGGGCGTTAAAGTCATCAAACACAAATATATTGGCAGATGGATGAGAAGAAATGGCCTTTTCGATATAGTCAGAGATGCTATCAAGTACCGAACAGTCAGAGGAGGAGGGAGGGCCGAAGAGAAAGAAGAGATAGCTAACCGAGCTTAGAAGTCTCTCACGCTTCTCATCTAACACTCTTTCCATCTACCCAACCCTCATCCTCGGTATCCTTACCCGTCTATCGCCCTCCTTCTGACATTTCCTATATCTAACCACTCTTTCTCATCACTTTTCCCTATGTAACACCCTGCGAAATATTGGCAGTAGAATACCTTGCTTAGGGTGAAATGATTAAAAAAAAAATTCACCACAATCAAGGCGATAATGTCACCAAGACGCAAGAGGGTTATCAGAAGTGAAAAGACAATAAATGAACATGATTCAGGAAGACAAAAATCACGATTAACGCTCATTTAAATATTTGAAAATCGTAAGTGGCAGGAGAGCAAGAAACTGGAAGTGTTTCACAGTCGAGAAGTACAAGTAAATGAACTATTAGAATAGAACTTACGGTTGCATCTAGCTAGTTCAGCAGTACAGCGGTGAGACCTAGTTGCCAATCTAAGGTCGGATTTCGTGCTTCAAAGGCATGATAAGTTCAGACGATAAAATCCCATAACATCTTATGACTGCCGTTTCTACTGCTGCCTCTGACTGATATTCATACAATTGTTTTTTTACACTGAAGCCAAACCAAGGGCATCATTCCCAATGGATTATTTTACTACTAGTGAACCTGTGCCATCAAAAAGGACAATTGTTAGAAAATTTTAATAGTGAGATTCGATGAAACAAAAATATTAAGAGCTACAAAAAAAACAGGAAATTGTGGAGAGCCATTATCGCCAACGTCCTGAAATAACAAGGCATTTAGAAGAAGAATATCATCTTTTGCACAAAATCGCGATCGAAGCTTCAAGAAATGCATGGAGAAAATAACGTTTTTGCTATTGAACTGTTTGAGGATGAGGCTTGTTTTTAAAACGTTACAGACAGCGTTTTATAATTTCTTATTCCGATTATTTTGCCTTTTTGATATTTACTTGGCACAAAAATTCTGATATTAATTGACATTTATGATTACTACGCAAAAGTCCTCAGGGATTAATTTCTGTAGCGGATGTTTTCGGTCAGTATAAAATATATGAGTTCCATTAAATGTTGACTGCTGCGTTATTGATTATCATTGTTATTATTGGGTGGTGACGATAAATTAGTTGACCAATAACGCAGTCTGTTGTGCAATAAATCAATTTTTATACAGAAAAGAGCAGAGTAGCTTATCTTTAAACAAACCTATGTAATAAAGAAACAAGTTTATTGTCACCATCGTTTGGTTACTTTGAATAAAAAGGTACAGGACTTTGCCCTGTGCTCGTCAATTAAAAAATGATCTACTTCAGTTAAAACTTGTTGCATTTGCAATCATATTTTTTATGTATGAAGACAAGACAATCATAATCCAACGAGGCAGTAGCACCTGTCTGGGTTCAAGCTATGAAAAAAAGTAAAACCCCCAAACAAAAGCAAAACGCTATGGACGTATAACATTACTATTAACACATTTGCTATAAAAAAAAAATTCGACAATGCCTATTTATAGTAAAATGACCAATATATTTTATCTTTAGTTGAAAGTATAAAAATGCATTCAAAATATTTGTATTTCGGCATTAAATAACTCATAGTTGATATGCTGTTAAACAAAACCAACCACAATCTAGCTTTTCAAATAGAATATCTCTATTATCTCCTGCCATTAATTTTTTTTAATGATTTTAATCATTTCATCCAAGCAAGGCGGGACTGCCACGAGTGCGTAATGGGTTACAGTGAGAGAAAAGACTGGGTTCAAGTTTTATTGAAGAAAAAAGATGAACGCAATTCAAGAAGATCGAAGAAGACAACGTTGCATTTAAATTTTTGAATATTGTAGCTATTAGGGAAGCAAGTAAAGGGAGTTCCATAGGCGGGAAGCGAAAGGAAATTAACTATTAGAGTAAAAGAAGCGGAACATTTAACTATTTCAACTATTTCAAGCCTAGGTGCCAACCTAGTAGTACGCTTAAATCCATGTGGTCCGAACACCAGAGAGAGAAATAAAAAGCTTGTCAGAGCAGTTTCAGAAATATTTGTAGAAAGAAGAGAGGGAATCCACGTAACGTTCGTGACTGAAGAAGAGATGCCACATCAGGACTGATAAAATTGCAGAGCCTTCTTTAGATTTTGTCGAGAACCTCGGGATGAATAGCAGGAGCAACCGACCAGATATGGCAACAGTATTCAATGCATGGACGAATAGTAGATTTATAAATAACCAAGATGGATTCTTTTAGGAAAAAACCTCCTGGCCCGATACATTGACCCAACCTTCTTAGCAGTAGATATAGCTATTGATTTCATGTAGTCGTTCCACTTGAGGTCGGTTGAGAGGCCAAGAAGTCCCAGTGTGTTACTTTCTGGAAGACTAGCATCGCTCATAAAGATGGGAGGCAGGAAAGGTTCTTTAAATTATAGTAGAAGTCATAACGCTCCTACGAGGTAGTAAAAGTTTTATCCATTTTACTGGATTTCATAAGTTTTACATCATTATCTAGGTTCCTGATGCTAAGAAAACATTAAGCTGTAAGTAAAAACTACAATTATAGAAACATTTACGAAGATAAACATTAAAAAAAAAAAAGGAAAGAAATTGAAAGTGACATTGTAATGACGGCAAAGTGAAAAACAACATTGTGAGGCGGGTCTGTAATGTGATCGATACCAACTTGGCAGACCGCCTGCAGTCTCTCTCTCTCTCACCGGCGCGACGTGGCTTCCCTGTGTGTCTTCTATAAATACTTTCACGGCTTCTACTCCGATGAACGTAGATCACTGCTGCCTCCTAGATACGAATTTGCACGAGAAACTAGATTAGCAACTGGATCCCACCCTTTTACAGTGAAACCGATAAAATGCAACCGAAACTTCTACTCCACAGTTTCTTTTCTCGCACTTCCCGACTGTGGAATTCCCTTCCACATGATTGCTTCCCCGACGGCTACAATCTCCAGGAGTTTAAATGTAAGGTCAATAGACACCTCCTAACACACTAATTCGCTCCCATTCTTTCAAACATTCTTCCCATCTGCCCAACCCTCATCCTCGGTATCCTTCCCCATCTATCACCTTCCTTCTGACATTTCCTACACCTAACCACTCCTCCTCTTTACCTTCCCCTATGTAACCCCATACGCAATAGTGGCAATGGAATGCCTTGCTTGGGGTGAAATGATTTAAAAAAATATTCTTCATGTCATGAAACGACTTTTAAAATACGTTCATCATTTCATTTTCTGAGACGTATTTCTTGACATGAATCAAACCGCGCATATTAGTTAAATGTTCTCTTTTTGCTGTCTACCAATGTAAAGCGTTTTTGTTTTCAGAATGATCCGCAACGGTTTAATCATGTGATGGTTGTGCGAACAAGACACCCATTTCCTCAAAAGAATGATCCGCAGCGGTTCAATCATGTGATGGCAATGCCGAACAAGACACCCATTTCCTCAAAAGAATGATCCGCAACGGTTCAATCATGTGATGGTTGTGCGAACAAGACACCCATTTCCTCAAAGAATGATCCGCAACGGTTCAATCGTATGATGGTTGTGCGAACAAGACACCCATTTCCTCAAAGAATGATCACCAACGGATTGATCATGTGATGGTTGTGCGAACAAGACACCCATTTCCTCAAAAGAATGATCCACAACGGTTCAATCATGTGATGGTTGTGCGAACAAGACACCCATTTCCTCAAAAGAATGATCCGCAACGGTTCAATCATGCAGTGGTTGTGCGAACAAGACACCCATTTCCTCAAAAGAATGATCCGCAACTTGGGATTCCAATCATGTGATGCTTGTGCGAACAAGACACCCATTTCCTCAAAATGATACGCAACGGTTCAATCATGTGATGCTTATGCAGACAAGACACCCATTTCTCAAAAGAATGATCCGCAACAGTTCCAATCATGTGGTACTTCATGCGAACAAGGCCCCATTTCCTCAAAAGAATGATCCGCAACGGTTCAATCATGTGATGGTTGTGCGAACAGAACGCATTTCACTCAAAGAATGATCACAACGGTTCAATCATGTGATGCTTATGCGAACAAGGCACATTTCCTCAAAGAATGATCCTGTTGGTTCAATCATGTGATGCTTGTGCGAACAAGACGCCCATTTCCTCAAAAGAATGATCCGCAACGGTTCAATCATGTGATGGTTGTGCGAACAAGACACCCATTTCCTCAAAAAGATAATCCGCAACGGTTCAATCATGTGATGGTTGTGCGAACAAGACACCCATTTCACTCAAAAAGAATGATCCGCAACGGTTCAATCATGTGATAGTTGTGCGAACAAGACATTTCTCAAAAGAATGATCCATAACGGTTCAATCATGTGATAGTTGTGCACGAACAAGACACCCATTTCCTCAAAAGAATGATCCGCAACGGTTCAATCATGTGATGGATGTGCAACAAGACACCCATTTCCTCAAAGAATGATCCGCAACGTTCAATCATGTGATGGTTGTGCGAACAAGACACCATTTCCTCAAAAGAATGATCGCAACGGTTCAATCATGTGATGCTTGTGCGAACAAGACACCCATTTCCTCAAAAGAATGATCCGCAACGGTTCAATCATGTGATGCTTGTGCGAACAGACACCCATTTCCTCAAAGAATGATCCGCAACAGTTCAATCATGTGATGCTTGTGCGAACGAACGCATTTCCTCAAAGAATGATCCATAACGGTTCAATCATGTGATGCTTGACACCGAACAAAGCACCCTTTCCTCAAAAGAACAGTCCGCAACGGTTCAATCATGTGATGTATGCCGAACAAGACACCCATTCCTCAAAAGAATGATCCATAACGGTTCAATCATGTGATGGTTGTGCAAACAGACACCCATTTCCTCAAAAGAATGATCACAACGGTTCAATCGTAGTGGTTGTGCGAACAAGACGCATTTCCTCAAAGAATGATCACAGACAATCATGTGATGCTTGTGCAATTAAGACACCCATTTCTATCAAAAGAATGATCACAACGGTTCAATCGTAGCAGAGTGCTTATGCGAACAAAGACACCCGACCTCAAAAAAATGATCACAACGGTTCAATCATGTGATGTACGAACAAGACACCCATTTCCTCAAAAAGACAGTCACAACGGTTCAATCATGTGATGGTTGTGCAGAACAAGACATTCCTCAAAATGATCACAACTTGGTTCAATCATGTGATAGTTGTGCGAACAAGACACCCATTTCCTCAAAAGAATGATCTGTGGTTCAATCATATGATGCTTGTTATGACAAGACACCCATTTCCTCAAAGAATGATCCGCAACGGTTCAATCATGTGATGGTTTATGCGAACAAGACACCCATTTCCTCAAAAGAATGATCACAACGGTTCAATCATGTGATGCTTGTGCGAACGAAACATTCCTCAAAAGAATGATCCGCAACGGTTCAATCATGTGATGGTTGTGCGAACAAGGCGCATTTCCTCAAAGATGATCTCCGCAACGGTTCAATCATGTGATGTGCGAACAAGACGCCCATTTCCTCAAAAGAATGATCCGCAACGGTTCAATCATGTGATGGTTGGCGAACAAGACACCCATTTCCTCAAAAGAATGATCCACCAACGGTTCAATCATATGTGATGGTTGTGCGAACAAGACACCCATTTCCTCAAAGGAGCGTCCACCAACGGTTCAATCATGTGATGGTTGTGCGAACAAGACACCCATTTCCTCGAAAGAATGATCCGCAACGGTTCAATCATGTGATGCTTGTGCGAACAAGACACCCATTCCTCAAAGAATGATCCGCAACAGTTCCAATCATCTGATGTATGCCGAACAAGACACCCATTTCCTCAAAAGAATGATCCGCAACGGTTCAATCATGTGGTCTTGTGCGAACAAGACGCATTTCCTCAAAGAATGATCCGCAACGGTTCAATCATGTGATGCTTGTGCGAACAAGCCACCCATTTCCTCAAAAGAATGATCCGCAACGGTTCAATCATGTGATGGTTGTGCAACAAGACACCCATTTCCTCAAAGAATGATCCGCAACGGTTCAATCATGTGATGCTTGTGCGAACAAGACTGTTCCTCAAAGAATGATCCGCAACGGTTCAATCATGTGATGGTTGTGCGAACAAGACGCCCATTTCCTCAAAAGAATGATCCACAACGGTTCAATCATGTGATGGTTGTGCGAACAAAACACCCATTTTCATAAAGATGATCCGCAGCAGTTCAATCATGTGATGTGACCACGAACAAGACCCCCATTCCTCAAAGATGATCCGCAACGGTTCAATCATCTATGATGGTTGTGCGAACAAGACACCATTTCCTCAAAGAATGATCCGCAACGGTTCAATCATGTGATGGTTGTGCGAACAAGACACCATTTCCTCAAAAGAATGATCCGCAACGGTTCAATCATGTGATGGTTGTGCGAACAAGACTGCCCATTTTCCTCAAAAGAATGATCCGCAACAGTTTCAATCATGTGATGTGCGAATAGGAGCACCCATTCCCTCAAAAGAATGATCCGCAACAGTTCAGTCATGTAATGGTTGTACGAACAAGACACCCATTTCCTCAAAAGAATGATCCGCAACGGTTCAATCATGTGATGCTTGTTGAACAAGACACCCATTTTCTCAAAGATGATCACATTTGGTTCAATCATGTGATGCTTGTGCGAACAAAACACCCATTCCTCAAAAGATGATCCACAACGGTTCAATCATGTGATGGTTGTTAACGAACAAGACACCCTTCCTCAAAGAATGATCCGCAACGGACTGATCATGTATGATGGTTGTGCGAACAGAACACCCATTCCTCAGAATGATCCACGGCGGTTCAATCATGTGATGCTTGTTAAAGACAAGACACCCATTTCCTCAAAAGAATGATCCGCAGCAGGTTCAATCATGTGATGGTTGTGCGAACAAGACACCCCATTTTCCTCAAAAGAATGATCCGCAACGGTTCAATCATGTGATGCTTGTGCGAACAAGACGCATTTCCCTCAAAGAATGATCGCAACGGTTCAATCATGTGATGCTTGTGCGAACAAGACACCCATTTCCTCGAAATGATCCGCAACGGTTCAATCATGTGATACTTGTGCGAACAAGACACCCATTCCTCAAAAGAATGATCCGCGGTTTAATCATCTGATGGTTGTGCGAACAGAACTTACATTTCCTCAAAGAATGATCACATTGATTCAATCATGTGATGCTTGTGCGAACAAGACGCATTTCCTCAAAAGAATGATCCGCAACGGTTTAATCATGTGATGGATTGTGCGAACAAGACACCCATTTCTATCAAAGAATGATCCGCAACGGTTCAATCTGTGATGCTTGTGCAGACAAGGGCACCCCATTCCATAAAAAGAATGATCACAACGGTTCAATCATGTGATGGTTGTGCGAACAATTTGCCCATTTCACTCAAAAGAATGATCATAACGGTTCAATCATACTTGATGCTTGTGCGAACAAGACACCCATTTCCTCAAAAGAATAGGTCACAACGGTTCGATCATGTGGTGGTTGTGCGAACAAGACACCCATTTCCTCAAAAGAATGATCCGCAACGGTTCAATCATGTGATGCTTGTGAACAAGACTTGTTCCTCAAAAGAATGATCCACAACGGTTCAATCATGTATGATGCTTGTGCGAACAAGACGCATTCCTCAAAATGATCACAACCCGGTTCAATCATGTGATGGTTGTGCGAACAAGACACCCATTTCCTCAAAAAGAATGATCCGCAACAGTTCAATCATGTGATGCTTGTGCGAACAAGAACCACCCATTCCTCAAAAGAATGATCCGCAACGGTTCAATCATGTGATGCTTCGTACGAAACAGACACCCATTCCTCAAAGAATGATCCACCAACGGTTCAATCATGTGATGGTTAACGCGAACAAGACATGCCCATTTCCTCAAAAGAACAGTCCGCAACGGTTCAATCATCTGATAGTTGTACGAACAAGACACCCATTTCCTCAAAAGAATGATCTTAACGGTTCAATCATGTGATGGTTGTGCCGAACAAGACTTGCCCATTTCCCTCAAAGAATGATCCATAACGGTTCAATCACATGCAATTAACGTGCGAACAAAAGCACCCATTTCCTCAAAGAATGATCACCAACGGTTCAATCATGTGATGGTTGTGCGAATGAGGACACCCATTTCCTCAAAAGAATGATCCGCAACCCAGTTCAATCATGTGATGTACCGAACAAGACACCCATTTCCTCAAAGAATGATCCGCAACGGTTCAATCATATGATGCTTGTGCGAACAAGACACCCATTTCTCAAAATGATCCTGTTTGGTTCAATCATGTGATGGTTGTGCAACAAGACTTCCCATTTCCTCAAAAGAATGATCCGCAACGGTTCAATCATGTGATGCTTGTGCGAACAAGACGCATTTCCTCAAAGAACTGATCACAACGGTTCAATCATGTGATGGTTATTGGCTCGACACATTTCCTCAAAAGAATGATCCGCAACGGTTCAATCATGTGATGTACGAACAAGGCACCCATTTCCTCGAGAATGATCCGCAACGGTTCAATCATGTGATGGTTGTGCGAACAGACGCATTTCCTCAAAAGAATGATCCGCAACGGTTCAATCATGTAATTAGCAGCGAACAAAGACACCCATTCCTCGAATGATCTGTTGGTTCAATCATGTGATGGTTGTGCGAACAAGACACCCATTTCCTCAAAGAATGATCCGCAACGGTTCAATCATGTGATGCTTGTGCGAACAAGACACCCATTTCCTCAAAATGATCCGCAACGGTTCAATCATGTGTTGTTGTGCGAACAAGACACCCATTTCCTCAAAAGAATGATGCTGTGGTTCAATCATGTGATGCTTGTGCGAAACAAGACACCCATTCCTCAAAAGAATGATCCGCAACGTTCCAATCATGTGATGGTTGTGCGAACAGACATTTCCTCAAAATGATAAACGGTTCAATCATCACAGTGGTTGTGCAGACAAGACACCCATTTCCTCAAAAGAATGATCTTCAACGGTTCAATCATGTGATGGTTGTGCGAACAAGACATTCCTCAAAAGAATGATCCGCAACGGTTCAATCGTATGATGGTTGTGCAAGAACAAGACACCCATTTCCTCAAAAGAATGATCCCATAACGGTTCAATCATGTGATGGTTGTGCCAGACAAGACCACCCATTTCCTCGAAATGATCCACAACGGTTCAATCATGTGATGGTTGTGCGAACAAGACACATTTCCTCAAAAGAATGATCACCAGTTCCAATCGTATGATAGTTGTCCGCAGACAAACTTGCCATTTCCTCAAAATGATCACATAACGGTTCAATCATGTGATGGTTATTGCGAACAAGGCACCCATTTCCTCAAAAAGAATGATCCGCAACGTTCCAATCATGTGATGCTTGTGCAGAACAAGACGCATTTCCTCAAAAGAATGATCCGCAACGGTTCAATCGTACTTGATACTTATGCGAACAAGACACCCATTCCTCAAAAGAATGATCCGCAACGGTTCAATCATCTGATGGTTGTGCGAACAAGACTTTCATTTCCTCAAAGAATGATCATAACGGTTCAATCATGTGATGGTTGTGCGAACAAGACACCCATTTCGCAAAAGAATGATCCCACGCGGTTCAATCGCTGTGATGCTTGTGCGAACAAGACACCCATTTCCTCAAAAGAATGATCCGCAACGGTTCAATCATGTGATGGTTGTACGAACAAGACACCATTTCCTCAAAGAATGATCACAACGGTTCAATCATCTGATGGTTGTGCAGACAAGACACCATTTCCTCAAAAGAATGATCCGCAACGGTTCAATCATGTGATGGTTGACGTGCGAACAAGACGCATTTCCTCAAAAGAATGATCCGCAACGGTTCAATCATGTGATGGATTTGTGCGAACAAGACACGCATTTCCTCAAAAGAATGATCACAACGGTTCAATCGTATGATGGTTGTGCGAACAAGACTTCCATTTCCTCAAAAGAATGATCGCAACGGTTCAATCATGTGATGCTTGTGGGGCGAGGCGCATTTCCTCAAGGCAGTCCGCAACGGTTCAATCATGTGATGCTTGTGCGAACAAGACACCCGTTTCCTCAAAGAAGAATGATCCGCAACGGTTCAATCATGTGATGGTTGTGCGAACAAGACACCCATTTCCTCAAAAAAATGATCCGCAACGGTTCAATCATGTGATGCTTGTGCGAACAAGACGCCCATTTTCACTCAAAGAACAGTCCATAACGGTTCAATCATCTGATGGTTGTGCGAACAAGACACCATTTTCCTCAAAAGAATGATCCGCAACGGTTCAGTCATCTGATGGTTGGCGAGCGACGCACCATTTCCTCAAAAGGAATGATCCCCAACAGTTCAATCATCCGGTGGTTGACAGAACAAGACACCCATTTCCTCAAAAGAATTGATCATAACGGTTCAATCATGTGATGGTTGTGCGAACAAGACACCCATTTCCTCAAAGAATGATCACAACGGTTCAATCGTATGATGGTTAATGCCGAACAAGACACCCATTTTATCAAAAGAATGATCCGCAGCAGTTCCAATCATGTGATGGTTGTGCGAACAAGACACCCATTTCCTCAAAAGAATGATCCGCAACGGTTCCAATCATGTGATGGTTGTGCGAACAAGACACCCGGCTCATCAAAAGAATGATCCACAACGGTTCAATCATGTGATGGTTGTGCGAACAAGACACCCATTTCCTCAAAAGAATGATCCGCAACGGTTCAATCATGTGATGCTTGTGCGAACAGGCCCCATTTCACTCAAAAGAATGATCCGCAACGGTTCAATCATGTGATGCTTGTGCGAACAAGACACCCATTTCCTCAAGAATGATCCGCAACGGTTCAATCATGTGATGGTTGTGCGAACAAGACACCCATTTCCTCAAAAGAATGATCACAACGGTTCAATCATGTGATGGTTGTGCGAACAAGACACCATTTCCTCAAAAGAATGATCCGCAACGGTTCAATCATCAAAGTGGTTGTACGAGCAAGACATGCATTTCCTCAAAGAATGATCCGCAACGGTTCAATCATGTATGATGGCAATACGAACAGACACACCCATTTCCTCAAAAAGAATGATCCATAACGGTTCAATCATGTGATGCTTGTGCGAACAAGACACCCATTCCTCAAAAGAATGATCCGCAGCGGTTCAATCATGTGATGGTTGTGCGAACAAGACACATTTCCTCAAAAGAATGATCAACGGTTCAATCATGTGATGGTTGTGCGAACAAGACACCCATTTCCTCAAAATGGTCCGCAACGGTTCAATCATATGATGCTTGTGCGAACAAGACACATTCACTCAAAAGACAGTCATAACGATTCAATCATGTGATGCTTGTACGAACAAGACACCCATTTCCTCAAAAGAATGATCACCAACGGTTCAATCATGTGATGAATTTGTGCGAACGAGCACCCATTTCCTCAAAAGAACAGTCCGTGATTCCAATCATGTGATGGTTGTACGAACAAGACACCCATTTCCTCAAAAGAATGATCCGCAACGGTTCAATCATGTGATGCTTGTGCGAACAAGACACCCATTTCCTCAAAATGATCCGCAACGGTTCAATCATGTGATGTGCAATAACGAACAAGACACCCATTTCCTCAAAAGAATGATCCGCAACGGTTCAATCATGTGATAGTTGTGCGAACAAGACACCCATTTCCTCAAGAATGATCCGCAACGGTTCAATCATCTGATGGTTGTGCGAACAAGACACCCATTTCCTCAAAATGATCCGCAACGGTTCAATCATGTGATGGTTGTGCGAACAAGACACCCATTCCTCAAAAGAATGATCCTGGCAGGTTCAATCATGTGATGCTTGTGCAAGAACAGACGCATTTCCTCAAAAGAATGATGCACCAGCAGTTCAATCATGTGATGCTTGTGCGAACAAGACACCCATTTCACTCAAAGAATGATCCGCAACGGTTCAATCATGTGATGGTTGTGCGAACAAGACACCCATTTCCTCAAAATGATCCGCAACGGTTCAATCATGTGATGCTTGTGCGAACAAGACGCCCATTCCTCAAAAGAATGATCCTGACAGTTCAATCATGTGATGGTTGTTGAACAAGACGCATTTCCTCAAAAAGAATGATCACCTTGGTTCGATGTGCTTGATGCTTGTGCCAAACAAGACACCCATTCCTCAAAAAGACAGTCACCAACGTTCAATCATGTGATGTTGTGCAACAAGAATGCCCATTTCCTCAAAAGAACCAGTCCGCAGCTTGGTTCAATCATGTGATACTTGTGCGAACAAGACACCCATTTTATCAAAAGAATGATCCGCAACGGTTCAATCATGTGATAGTTTATTGCGATTGAGCATTTCCTCAAAAGGGCTAGTCCATAACGGTTCTGACCATGTGATAGTTGTGCGAACAAGACTGTTCCTCGAATGATCACAGCGGTTCAATCGTATGATGGTTGTCGACAAGACACCCATTTCCTCAAGGGCGGTCACAACGGTTCAATCGTAACGTTAACCGGCACGAACAAGACGCATTTCCTCAAAGAATGATCCTGACTTCGGTTCAATCGTATGATGGTTGTGCGAACAAGACACCCATTTCCTCAAAAGAATAATCCGCAACGGTTCAATCATCTGATGGTTGTGCGAACAAGACACCCATTTCCTCAAAGAATGATCCGCAACGGTTCAATCATGTGATGATTGTGCGAAATACCCATTTCCTCAAAAGAATGATCCGCAACGGTTCAATCATGTGATGCTTGTGCGAACAAGACACCCATTTCCCTCAAAAGAATGATCCGGCAACGGTTCAATCATGTGATGGTTAAAGAACAAGACACCCATTTCCTCAAAAGAATGATCCGCAACGGTTCAATCATCTGATGGTTGTGCGAACAAGACACCCATTTCCTCAAAAGAATGATCCGCAACGGTTCAATCATGCGTGATGCTTGTGCGAACAAGACACCATTTCCTCAAAAGAATGATCCGCAATGTTCAATCAGTATGCTTGTGCGAACAAGACACCCATTTCTTCAAAAGAACGATCCGCAACGGTTCAATCATGTGATGGTTGTGCGAACAAGACACCCATTTCCTCAAAAAAGAATGATCCGCAACGGTTCAATCATCTGATGGTTGTGCGAACAAGACACCCATTTCTCAAAAGAATGATCCGCAACGGTTCAATCATGTGATGACGAAGAACAAGACACCCATTTCCTCAAAAGAATGATCCGCAACGGTTCAATCATGTGATGCTTGGTGCGAACAAGGTATTGACCCATTTCCTCAAAAGAATGATCCGCAACGGTTCAATCATGTGATGGTTGTGCGAACAAGACACCCATTTCCTCAAAAGAATGATCCGCAACGGTTCAATCATCTGACGGTTGTGCGAACAAGACACCCATTTCCTCAAAAGAATGATCCGCAACGGTTCAATCATGTGATGCTTGTGCGAACAAGACACCCATTTCCTCAAAAGAATGATCCGCAACGGTTCAATCATGTGATGCTTGTGCGAACAAGACACCCATTTCCTCAAAAGAATGATCCGCAACGGTTCAATCATGTGATGGTTGTGCGAACAAGACACTCCATTTCTCAAAGAATGATCCGCAACGGTTCAATCATCTGATGGTTGTGCGAACAAGACACCCATTTCCTCAAAAGAATGATCCGCAATGGTTCAATCATGTGGTATGCCAAAGAACAAGACACCCATTTCTCGAAAAGAATGATCCGCAACGGTTCAATCATGTGATGGAGCAAAGTGTTCAAGACACCCATTTCCTCAAAAGAATGATCCGCAATGGTTCAACTCCATGTGATGGTTGTGCGAACAAGACACCATTTCCTCAAAAGAATGATCCGCAACGGTTCAATCATGTGATGGTTGTGCGAACAAGACACCCATTATCAAAAGAATGATCCGCAACGGTTCAATCATGTGATGGTTGTGCGAACAAGACACCCATTTCCTCAAAAGAATGATCCGCAACGGTTCAATCATGTGATGGTTGTGCGAACAAGACACCCATTTCCCAAAAGAATGATCCGCAACGGTTCAATCATGTGATGGTTGTGCGAACAAGACACCCATTTCCTCAAAAGAATGATCCGCAACGGTTCAATCATGTGATGGTTGTGCGAAACAAGACACCCATTTCCTCAAAAGAACGATCCGCAACGGTTCAATCATGTGATGGTTGTGCGGAACAAAGACACCATTTCCTCAAAAGAATGTGATCCGCAACGGTTCAATCATGTGATGGTTGTGCGAACAAGACACCCATTTCCTCAAAAGAATGATCCGCAACGGTTCAATCATGTGATGGTTGTGCGAACAAGACACCCATTTCCTCAAAAGAATGATCCGCAACGGTTCAATCATGTGATGGTTGTAGCGAACATCAAGACACCCATTTCCTAAAAGAATGATCCGCAACGGTTCAATCATGTGATGCGGTTGTGCGAACAAGACACCCATTTCTCAAAAGAATGATCCGCAACGGTTCAATCATGTGATGGTTGTGCAACAAGACACCCATTTCCTCAAAAGAATGATCCGCAACGGTTCAATCATGTGATGGTTGTGCGAACAAGATGTACTCCATTTCCTCAAAAGAATGATTCCGCAACGGTTCAATCATGTGATGGTTGTGCGAACAAGACACCCATTTCTCAAAAGAATGATCCGCAACGGTTCAATCATGTGATGCTTGTGCGAACAAGACACCCATTTCCTCAAAAGAATGATCCGCAACGGTTCAAATCATGTGATGCTTGGGCGAACAAGACACCCATTTCTCAAAAGAATGATCCGCAACGGTTCAATCATGTGATGGTTGTGCGAACAAGACACTCCATTTCCTCAAAAGAATGATCCGCAACGGTTCAATCATGTGATGGTTGTGCGAACAAGACACCCATTTCCTCAAAGAATGATCCGCAACGGTTCAATCATGTGATGGTTGTGCGAACAAGACACCCATTTCCTCAAAAGAATGATCCGCAACGGTTCAATCATGTGATGGTTGTGCGAACAAGACACCCATTTCCTCAAAGAATGATCCGCAACGGTTCAATCATCTGATGGTTGTGCGAACAAGACACCCATTTCCTCAAAAGAATGATCCGCAACGGTTCAATCATGTGATGCCTGTGCGAACAAGATACCCATTTCCTCAAAAGAATGATCCGCAACGGTTCAATCATGTATACAGCGAACAAGACACCCATTTCTCAAAAGAATGATCCGCAACGGTTCAATCATGTGATGCCGCGAACAAGACACCCATTTCTCAAAAGAATGATCCGCAACGGTTCAATCATCTGATGGTTGTGCGAACAAGACACCCATTTCCTCAAAAGAATGATCCGCAACGGTTCAATCATCTGATGGCTGTGCGAACAAGACACCCATTTCCTCAAAAGAATGATCCGCAACGGTTCAATCATGTGTTGGTTGTGCGAACAAGACACCCATTTCCTCAAAAGAATGATCCGCAACGGTTCAATCATGTGATGCTTGTGCGAACAAGACACCCATTTCCTCAAAAGAATGATCCGCAACGGTTCAATCATGTGATGGTTGTGCGAACAAGACACCCATTTCCTCAAAAGAATGATCCGCAACGGTTCAATCATGTGATGGTTGTGCGAACAAGACACCCATTTCCTCAAAAGAATGATCCGCAACGGTTCAATCATGTGATGCTTGTGCGAACAAGACACCCATTTCCTCAAAAGAATGATCCGCAACGGTTCAATCATGTGATGGTTGTGCGAACAAGACACCCATTTCCTCAAAAGAATGATCCGCAACGGTTCAATCATCTGATGGTTGTGCGAACAAGACACCCATTTCCTCAAAAGAATGATCCGCAACGGTTCAATCATGTGATGCTTGTGCGAACAAGACACCCATTTCCTCAAAAGAATGATCCGCAACGGTTCAATCATGTGATGCTTGTGCGAACAAGACACCCATTTCCTCAAAAGAATGATCCGCAACGGTTCAATCATGTGATGCTTGTGCGAACAAGACACCCATTTCCTCATAAGAATGATCCGCAACGGTTCAATCATGTGATGCTTGTGCGAACAAGACACCCATTTCCTCAAACGAATGATCCGCAACGGTTCAATCATGTGATGGTTGTGCGAACAAGACACCCATTTCCTCAAAAGAATGATCCGCAACGGTTCAATCATGTGATGGTTGTGCGAACAAGACACCCATTTCCTCAAAAGAATGATCCGCAACGGTTCAATCATGTGATGGTTGTGCGAACAAGACACCCATTTCCTCAACAGAATGATCCGCAACGGTTCAATCATGTGATGGTTGTGCGAACAAGACACCCATTTCCTCAAAAGAATGATCCGCAACGGTTCAATCATGTGATGGTTGTGCGAACAAGACACCCATTTCCTCAAAGAATGATCCGCAACGGTTCAATCATGTGATGGTTGTGCGAACAAGACACCCATTTCCTCAAAAGAATGATCCGCAACGGTTCAATCATGTGATGCTTGTGCGAACAAGACACCCATTTCCTCAAAAGAATGATCCGCAACGGTTCAATCATGTGATGGTTGTGCGAACAAGACACCCATTTCCTCAAAAGAATGATCCGCAACGGTTCAATCATGTGATGGTTGTGCGAACAAGACACCCATTTCTCGCGTGCTAGAATGATCCGCAACGGTTCAATCATGTGATGGTTGTGCGAACAAGACACCCATTTCCTCAAAAGAATGATCCGCAACGGTTCAATCATGTGATGGTTGTGCGAACAAGACACCCATTTCCTCAAAAGAATGATCCGCAACGGTTCAATCATGTGATGGTTGTGCGAACAAGACACCCATTTCCTCAAAAAAAGAATGATCCGCAACGGTTCAATCATGTGATGCTTGTGCGAACAAGACACCCATTTCCTCAAAAGAATGATCCGCAACGGTTCAATCATGTGATGGTTGTGCGAACAAGACACCCATTTCTCTCTCAAAAGAATGATCCGCAACGGTTCAATCATCTGATGGTTGTGCGAACAAGACACCCATTTCCTCAAAAGAATGATCCGCAACGGTTCAATCATGTGATGGTTGTGCGAACAAGACACCCATTTCCTCAAAAGAATGATCCGCAACGGTTCAATCATGTGATGGTTGTGCGAACAAGACACCCATTTCAAAAGAATGATCCGCAACGGTTCAATCATGTGATGGTTGTGCGAACAAGACACCCATTTCTCAAAAGAATGATCCGCAACGGTTCAATCATGCGGGATGCTTGTGCGAACAAGACACCCATTTCCTCAAAAGAATGATCCGCAACGGTTCAATCATGGTTGTGCGAACAAGACACCCATTTCCTCAAAAGAATGATCCGCAACGGTTCAATCATGTGATGGTTGTGCGAACAAGACACCCATTTCCTCAAAAGAATGATCCGCAACGGTTCAATCATCTGATGCTTGTGCGAACAAGACACCCATTTCCTCAAAAGAATGATCCGCAACGGTTCAATCATCTGATGCTTGTGCGAACAAGACACCCATTTCCTCAAAAGAATGATCCGCAACGGTTCAATCACATGTGATGCTTGTGCGAACAAGACACCTATTTCCTCAAAAGAATGATCCGCAACGGTTCAATCATGTGATGGTTGTGCGAAC
The DNA here is from genome assembly GCA_037127315.1 of Ascarosepion bandense. Classification (NCBI taxonomy): domain Eukaryota; kingdom Metazoa; phylum Mollusca; class Cephalopoda; order Sepiida; family Sepiidae; genus Ascarosepion; species Ascarosepion bandense. Next base: position 2,394,732 of record JBBBDQ010000457.1, read on the forward strand.
AAGACACCCATTTCTCAAAAGAATGATCCGCAACGGTTCAATCATCTGATGGTTGTGCGAACAAGACACCCATTTCCTCAAAAGAATGATCCGCAACGGTTCAATCATGTGATGGTTGTGCGAACAAGACACCCATTTCCCTGCAAGAATGATCCGCAACGGTTCAATCATGTGATGGTTGTGCGAACAAGACACCCATTTCTCGCTAAAGAATGATCCGCAACGGTTCAATCATGTGATGGTTGTGCGAACAAGACACCCATTTCCTCAAAAGAATGATCCGCAACGGTTCAATCATGTGATGGTTGTGCGAACAAGACACCCATTTCTCAAAAGAATGATCCGCAACGGTTCAATCATGTGATGGTTGTGCGAACAAGACACCCATTTCTCAAAAGAATGATCCGCAACGGTTCAATCATGTGATGGTTGTGCGAACAAGACACCCATTTCCTCAAAAGACGATCCGCAACGGTTCAATCATGTGATGGTTGTGCGAACAAGACACCCATTTCCTCAAAGAATGATCCGCAACGGTTCAATCATGTGATGGTTGTGCGAACAAGACACCCATTTCCTCAAAAGAATGATCCGCAACGGTTCAATCATGTGATGAAGGCGAACAAGACACCCATTTCCTCAAAAGAATGATCCGCAACGGTTCAATCATGTGATGGTTGTGCGAACAAGACACCCATTTCCTCAAAAGAATGATCCGCAACGGTTCAATCATGTGATGCTTGTGCGAACAAGACACCCATTTCTCAAAAAGAATGATCCGCAACGGTTCAATCATGATGGTTGTGCGAACAAGACACCCATTTCCTCAAAAAGAATGATCCGCAACGGTTCAATCATGTGATGGTTGTGCGAACAAGACACCCATTTTCTCAAAAGAATGATCCGCAACGGTTCAATCATGTGATGGTTGTGCGAACAAGACACCCATTTCCTCAAAAGAATGATCCGCAACGGTTCAATCATGTGGGATGGTTGTGCGAACAAGACACCCATTTCTCAAAAGAAGATCCGCAACGGTTCAATCATGTGATGCTTTCAGTGAACAAGACACCCATTTCCTCAAAGAATGGATCCGCAACGGTTCAATCATGTGATGGATGTGCGAACAAGACACCCATTTCCTCAAAAGAATGATCCGCAACGGTTCAATCATGTGATGGTTGTGCGAACAAGGCACCTATTTCCTCAAAAGAATGATCCGCAACGTTTCAATCATGTGATGGATGTGCGAACAAGACACCTATTTCATCAAAAGAATGATCCGCAACGGTTCAATCATGTGATGGTTGTGCGAACAAGACACCCATTTCCTCAAAAGAATGATCCGCAACGTTTCAATCATGTGATGGATGTGCGAACAAGACACCTATTTCCTCAAAAGAATGATCCGCAACGGTTCAATCATGTGATGGTTGTGCGAACAAGACACCCATTTCCTCAAAAGAATGATCCGCAACGGTTCAATCATCTGATGGTTGTGCGAACAAGACACCCATTTCCTCAAAAGAATGATCCGCAACGGTTCAATCATGTGATGGTTGTGCGAACAAGACACCCATTTCCTCAAAAGAATGATCCGCAACGGTTCAATCATGTGATGGTTGTGCGAACAAGACACCCATTTCCTCAAAAGAATGATCCGCAACGGTTCAATCATCTGATGGTTGTGCGAACAAGACACCCATTTCCTCAAAAGAATGATCCGCAACGGTTCAATCATGTGATGGTTGTGCGAACAAGACACCCATTTTCTCAAAAGAATGATCCGCAACGGTTCAATCATGTGATGGTTGTGCGAACAAGACACCCATTTCCTCAAAAGAATGATCCGCAACGGTTCAATCATGTGATGCTTGTGCGAACAAGACACCCATTTCCTCAAAAGAATGATCCGCAACGGTTCAATCATGTGATGGTTGTGCGAACAAGACACCCATTTCCTCAAAAGAATGATCCGCAACGGTTCAATCATGTGATGGTTGTGCGAACAAGACACCCATTTCCTCAAAAGAATGATCCGCAACGGTTCAATCATCTGATGGTTGTGCGAACAAGACACCCATTTCCTCAAAAGAATGATCCGCAACGGTTCAATCATGTGATGCTTGTGCGAACAAGACACCCATTTCCTCAAAAGAATGATCCGCAACGGTTCAATCATCTGATGGTTGTGCGAACAAGACACCCATTTCCTCAAAAGAATGATCCGCAACGGTTCAATCATGTGATGCTTGTGCGAACAAGACACCCATTTCCTCAAAAGAATTATCCGCAACGGTTCAATCATGTGATGGTTGTGCGAACAAGACACCCATTTCCTCAAAAGAATGATCCGCAACGGTTCAATCATGTGATGCTTGTGCGAACAAGACACCCATTTCACTCAAAGAATGATCCGCAACGGTTCAATCATGTGATGCTTGTGCGAACAAGACACCCATTTCCTCAAAGAATGATCCGCAACGGTTCAATCATGTGATGGTTGTGCGAACAAAGACACCCATTTCCTCAAAAGAATGATCCGCAACGGTTCAATCATGTGATGCTTGTGCGAACAAGACACCCTTTCCTCAAAAAAGAATGATCCGCAACGGTTCAATCATGTGATGGTTGTGCGAACAAGACACCCATTTCCTCAAAGAATGATCCGCAACGGTTCAATCATGTGATGCTTGTGCGAACAAGACACCCATTTCCTCAAAAGAATGATCCGCAACGGTTCAATCATGTGATGGTTGTGCGAACAAGACACCCATTTCCTCAAAAGAATGATCCGCAACGGTTCAATCATGTGATGCTTGTGCGAACAAGACACCCATTTCCTCAAAGAATGATCCGCAACGGTTCAATCATGTGATGGTTGTGCGAACAAGACACCCATTTCCTCAAAAGAATGATCCGCAACGGTTCAATCATGTGATGGTTGTGCGAACAAGACACCCATTTCCTCAAAAGAATGATCCGCAACGGTTCAATCATGTGATGGTTGTGCGAACAAGACACCCATTTCCTCAAAAGAATGATCCGCAACGGTTCAATCATGTGATGATTTGTGCGAACAAGACACCCATTTCCTCAAAAGAATGATCCGCAACGGTTCAATCATCTGATGGTTGTGCGAACAAGACACCCATTTCCTCAAAAGAATGATCCGCAACGGTTCAATCATGTGATGGTTATTACCCGAACAAAAGCACCCATTTCCTCAAAAGAATGATCCGCAACGGTTCAATCATGTGATGGTTGTGCGAACAAGACACCCATTTCCTCAAAAGAATGATCCGCAACGGTTCAATCGTCACCGGTGGTTGTGCGAACAAGACACCCATTTCCTCAAAAGAATGATCACCAGCGGTTCAATCATGTGATGGTTGTGCGAACAAGACACCCATTTCCTCAAAAGAATGATCCGCAACGGTTCAATCATCTGATGCTTGTGCAGACAAGACACCCATTTCCTCAAAAGAATGATCCGCAACGGTTCAATCATGTGATGGTTGTACAGGAACAAGACACCCATTTCACACTCAAAAGAATGATCCGCAACGGTTCAATCATGTGATGGATGTGCGAACAAGACACCCATTTCCTCAAAAGAATGATCCGCAACGGTTCAATCATGCTGATGGTTATGCGAACAAGACACCCCATTTCCTCAAAAGAATGATCCGCAACGGTTCAATCATCTGATGGTTGTGCGAACAAGACACACCCATTTCCTCAAAAGAATGATCCGCAACGGTTCAATCATGCTTGATGCTTGTGCGAACAAGACACCGGCTGCTCAAAAGAATGATCCGCAACGGTTAAATCATCTGTTGGTTGTGCGAACAAGACACCCATTTCCTCAAAGAATGATCCGCAACGGTTCAATCATGTGATGCTTGTGCGAACAAGACACCCATTTCCTCAAAGATGATCCACAACGGTTCAATCATGTGATGGTTGTGCGAACAAGACACCCATTTCCTCAAAAGAATGATCCGCAACGGTTCAATCATGTGATGGTTGTGCGAACAAGACACCCATTTCCTCAAAAGAATGATCCGCAACGGTTCAATCATGTGATGGTTATTGAACAAGACACCCATTTCCATCAAAAGAATGATCCGCAACGGTTCAATCATGTGATGGTTGTGCGAACAAGACACCCATTTCCTCAAAAGAATGATCCGCAACGGTTCAATCATGTGATGGTTGTGCGAACAAGACACCCATTTCCTCAAAAGAATGATCCGCAACGGTTCAATCATGTGATGGTTGTGCGAACAAGACACCCATTTCCTCAAAAGAACGATCCAGCGGTTCTGATAATGTGATGATTGTGCCTGCGACAAGACACCCATTTCCTCAAAGAATGATCCGCAACGGTTCAATCATGTGATGGATGTACGAACAAGACACCCATTTCCTCAAAAGATGATCCGCAACGGTTCAATCATCTGATGCTTGTGCGAACAAGACACCCATTTCCTCAAAAGAATGATCCGCAACGGTTCAATCATGTGATGGTTGTGCGAACAAGACACCCATTTCCTCAAAGAATGATCCGCAACGGTTCAATCATGTGATGGATGTGCGAACAAGACACCCATTTCCGCAAAAGAATGATCCGCAACGGTTCAATCATAATCTGATGCTTGTGCGAACAAGACACCCATTTCCTCAAAAAGAATGATCTGCAACGGTTCAATCATGTGATGGTTGTGCGAACAAGACACCCATTTCCTCAAAAGAAATGATCCGCAACGGTTCAATCATGTGATGGTTGTGCGAACAAGACACCCATTTCCTCCAAAGAATGATCCGCAACGGTTCAATCATGTGATGGTTGTGCGAACAAGACACCCATTTCCTCAAAAGAATGATCCGCAACGGTTCAATCATCTGATGGTTGTGCGAACAAGACACCCATTTCCTCCAAAGAATGATTTTTAACGGTTCAATCCATGTGATGCTTGTGCGAACAAGACACCATTTCCTCAAAAGAATGATCCGCAACGGTTCAATCATCTGATGGTTGTGCGAACAAGACACCCAATTTCCTCAAAAGAATGATCCGCAACGGTTCAATCATGTGATGCTTGTGCGAATTAAGACACCCATTTCCTCAAAAGAATGATCCGCAACGGTTCAATCATGTGATGGTTGTGCGAACAAGACACCCATTTCCTCAAAAGAATGATCCGCAACGGTTCAATCATGTGATGCTTGTGCGAACAAGACACCCATTTCCTCAAAAGAATGATCCGCAACGGTTCAATCATGTGATGGTTGTGCGAACAAGACACCCATTTCCTCAAAAGAATGATCACAACAGTTCAATCATCTGATGGTTGTGCAGAACAAGACACCCATTTCCTCAAAAAGAATGATCCGCAACGGTTCAATCATGTGATGGTTGTGCGAACAAGACACCCATTTCCTCAAAAGAATGATCCTGGCAGTTCAATCATGTGATGGTTGTGCGAACAAGACACCCATTTCCTCAAAAGAATGATCCACCGGCGGTTCAATCATGTGATGGTTGTGCGAACAAGACACCCATTTCCTCAAAAGAATGATCCGCAACGGTTCAATCATGTGATGGATGTGCGAACAAGACACCCATTTCCTCCAAAGAATGATCCGCAACGGTTCAATCATCTGATGCTTGTGCAACGTAGACACCCATTTCCTCAAAGAATGATCCGCAACGGTTCAATCATGTGATGGTTGTGCGAACAAGACACCCATTTCCTCAAAAGAATGATCCGCAACGGTTCAATCATGTGATGGTTGTGCGAAGACAAGACACCCATTTCCTCCAAGAATGATCCGCAACGGTTCAATCATGTGATGGTTGTGCAGACAAGACACCCATTTCCTCAAAAGAATGATCCTGGCGGTTCAATCATCTGATGGTTGTGCGAACAAGACACCCATTTCCTCAAAAGAATGATCCTGTACCCAGGTTCAATCATGTGATGCTTATTGCGAACAAGACGCATTTCCTCAAAAGAATGAACCGCAACGGTTCAATCATCTGATGGTTGTGCGAACAAGACACCCATTTCCTCAAAAGAATGATCCGCAACGGTTCAATCATGTGATGCTTGTGCGAACAAGACACCCATTTCCTCAAAAGAATGATCCGCAACGGTTCAATCATGTGATGGTTGTGCGAACAAGACACCCATTTCCTCAAAAGAATGATCCGCAACGGTTCAATCATGAGATGCTTGTGCGAACAAGACACCCATTTCCTCAAAAGAATGATCCGCAACGGTTCAATCATGTGATGGTTGTGCGAACAAGACACCCATTTCCTCAAAAGAATGATCCGCAACGGTTCAATCATGTGATGCTTGTGCGAACAAGACACCCATTTCCTCAAAAGAATGATCCGCAACGGTTCAATCATGTGATGGTTGTGCGAACAAGACACCCATTTCCTCAAAAGAATGATCCGCAACGGTTCAATCATGTGATGCTTGTGCGAACAAGACACCCATTTCCTCAAAAGAATGATCCGCAACGGTTCAATCATGTGATGGTTGTGCGAACAAGACACCCATTTCCTCAAAAGAATGATCCGCAACGGTTCAATCATGTGATGGTTGTGCGAACAAGACACCCATTTCCTCAAAAGAATGATCCGCAACGGTTCAATCATGTGATGCTTGTGCGAACAAGACACCCATTTCCTCAAAAGAATGATCCGCAACGGTTCAATCATCTGATGGTTGTGCGAACAAGACACCCATTTCCTCAAAAGAATGATCCGCAACGGTTCAATCATGTGATGGTTGTGCGAACAAGACACCCATTTCCTCAAAAGAATGATCCGCAACGGTTCAATCATGTGATGCTTGTGCGAACAAGACACCCATTTCCTCAAAAGAATGATCCGCAACGGTTCAATCATGTGATGCTTGTGCGAACAAGACACCCATTTCCTCAAAAGAATGATCCGCAACGGTTCAATCATGTGATGCTTGTGCGAACAAGACACCCATTTCCTCAAAAGAATGATCCGCAACGGTTCAATCATGTGATGGTTGTGCGAACAAGACACCCATTTCCTCAAAAGAATGATCCGCAACGGTTCAATCATGTGATGCTTGTGCGAACAAGACACCCATTTCCTCAAAAGAATGATCCGCAACGGTTCAATCATCTGATGGTTGTGCGAACAAGACACCCATTTCCTCAAAAGAATGATCCGCAACGGTTCAATCATGTGATGGTTGTGCGAACAAGACACCCATTTCCTCAAAAGAATGATCCGCAACGGTTCAATCATGTGATGCTTGTGCGAACAAGACACCCATTTCCTCAAAAGAATTATCCGCAACGGTTCAATCATGTGATGCTTGTGCGAACAAGACACCCATTTCCTCAAAAGAATGATCCGCAACGGTTCAATCATGTGATGGTTGTGCGAACAAGACACCCATTTCCTCAAAAGAATGATCCGCAACGGTTCAATCATGTGATGGTTGTGCGAACAAGACACCCATTTCCTCAAAAGAATGATCCGCAACGGTTCAATCATCTGATGGTTGTGCGAACAAGACACCCATTTCCTCAAAAGAATGATCCGCAACGGTTCAATCATGTGATGGTTGTGCGAACAAGACACCCATTTCCTCAAAAGAATGATCCGCAACGGTTCAATCATGTGATGCTTGTGCGAACAAGACACCCATTTCCTCAAAAGAATGATCCGCAACGGTTCAATCATGTGATGCTTGTGCGAACAAGACACCCATTTCCTCAAAAGAATGATCCGCAACGGTTCAATCATGTGATGCTTGTGCGAACAAGACACCCATTTCCTCAAAAGAATGATCCGCAACGGTTCAATCATCTGATGGTTGTGCGAACAAGACACCCATTTCCTCAAAAGAATGATCCGCAACGGTTCAATCATGTGATGGTTGTGCGAACAAGACACCCATTTCCTCAAAAGAATGATCCGCAACGGTTCAATCATGTGATGGTTGTGCGAACAAGACACCCATTTCCTCAAAAGAATGATCCGCAACGGTTCAATCATGTGATGGTTGTGCGAACAAGACACCCATTTCCTCAAAAGAATGATCCGCAACGGTTCAATCATGTGATGGTTGTGCGAACAAGACACCCATTTCCTCAAAAGAATGATCCGCAACGGTTCAATCCTGTGATGGTTGTGCGAACAAGACACCCATTTCCTCAAAAGAATGATCCGCAACGGTTCAATCATCTGATGGTTGCGCGAACAAGACACCCATTTCCTCAAAAGAATGATCCGCAACGGTTCAATCATGTGATGCTTGTGCGAACAAGACACCCATTTCCTCAAAAGAATGATCCGCAACGGTTCAATCATCTGATGGTTGTGCGAACAAGACACCCATTTCCTCAAAAGAATGATCCGCAACGGTTCAATCATGTGATGCTTGTGCGAACAAGACACCCATTTCCTCAAAAGAATGATCCGCAACGGTTCAATCATGTGATGGTTGTGCGAACAAGACACCCATTTCCTCAAAAGAATGATCCGCAACGGTTCAATCATGTGATGCTTGTGCGAACAAGACACCCATTTCCTCAAAAGAATGATCCGCAACGGTTCAATCATGTGATGGTTGTGCGAACAAGACACCCATTTCCTCAAAAGAATGATCCGCAACGGTTCAATCATCTGATGGTTGTGCGAACAAGACACCCATTTCCTCAAAAGAATGATCCGCAACGGTTCAATCATGTGATGCTTGTGCGAACAAGACACCCATTTCCTCAAAAGAATGATCCGCAACGGTTCAATCATGTGATGCTTGTGCGAACAAGACACCCATTTCCTCAAAAGAATGATCCGCAACGGTTCAATCATGTGATGGTTGTGCGAACAAGACACCCATTTCCTCAAAAGAATGATCCGCAACGGTTCAATCATGTGATGGTTGTGCGAACAAGACACCCATTTCCTCAAAAGAATGATCCGCAACGGTTCAATCATGTGATGCTTGTGCGAACAAGACACCCATTTCCTCAAAAGAATGATCCGCAACGGTTCAATCATGTGATGGTTGTGCGAACAAGACACCCATTTCCTCAAAAGAATGATCCGCAACGGTTCAATCATGTGATGCTTGTGCGAACAAGACACCCATTTCCTCAAAAGAATGATCCGCAACGGTTCAATCATGTGATGCTTGTGCGAACAAGACATCCATTTCCTCAAAAGAATGATCCGCAACGGTTCAATCATGTGATGGTTGTGCGAACAAGACACCCATTTCCTCAAAAGAATGATCCGCAACGGTTCAATCATGTGATGCTTGTGCGAACAAGACACCCATTTCCTCAAAAGAATGATCCGCAACGGTTCAATCATGTGATGGTTGTGCGAACAAGACACCCATTTCCTCAAAAGAATGATCCGCAACGGTTCAATCATGTGATGGTTGTGCGAACAAGACACCCATTTCCTCAAAAGAATGATCCGCAACGGTTCAATCATGTGATGGTTGTGCGAACAAGACACCCATTTCCTCAAAAGAATGATCCGCAACGGTTCAATCATGTGATGGTTGTGCGAACAAGACACCCATTTCCTCAAAAGAATGATCCGCAACGGTTCAATCATGTGATGCTTGTGCGAACAAGACACCCATTTCCTCAAAAGAATGATCCGCAACGGTTCAATCATGTGATGGTTGAGCGAACAAGACACCCATTTCCTCAAAAGAATGATCCGCAACGGTTCAATCATGTGATGGTTGTGCGAACAAGACACCCATTTCCTCAAAAGAATGATCCGCAACGGTTCAATCATGTGATGCTTGTGCGAACAAGACACCCATTTCCTCAAAGAATGATCCGCAACGGTTCAATCATGTGATGGTTGTGCGAACAAGACACCCATTTCCTCAAAAGAATGATCCGCAACGGTTCAATCATGTGATGGTTGTGCGAACAAGACACCCATTTCCTCAAAAGAATGATCCGCAACGGTTCAATCATGTGATGCTTTAGTGAACAAGACACCTATTTCTCAAAAGAATGATCCGCAACGGTTCAATCATGTGATGCTTCGTGCGAACAAGACACCCATTTCCTCAAAAGAATGATCCGCAACGGTTCAATCATCTGATGGTTGTGCGAACAAGACACCCATTTCCTCAAAAGAATGATCCGCAACGGTTCAATCATGTGATGGTTGTGCGAACAAGACACCCATTTCCTCAAAAGAATGATCCGTAACGGTTCAATCATGTGATGCTTGTGCGAACAAGACACCCATTTCCTCAAAAGAATGATCCGCAACGGTTCAATCATGTGATGCTTGTGCGAACAAGACACCCATTTCCTCAAAAGAATGATCCGCAACGGTTCAATCATGTGATGGTTGTGCGAACAAGACACCCATTTCTCAAAAAGAATGATCCGCAACGGTTCAATCATGTGATGGTTGTGTGAACAAGACACCCATTTCCTCAAAAGAATGATCCGCAACGGTTCAATCATGGATGGTTGTGCGAACAAGACACACATTTGCTCAAAAGAATGATCCGCAACGGTTCAATCATGTGATGCTTGTGCGAACAAGACACCCATTTCTCAAAATGATCCGCAAATTGTTCAATCATCTGATGGTTGTGCGAACAAGACACCCATTTCCTCAAAAGAATGATCCGCAACGGTTCAATCATGTGATGGTTGTGCGAACAAGACACCCATTTCCTCAAAAGAATGATCCGCAACGGTTCAATCACCTGATGGTTGTGCGAACAAGACACCCATTTCCTCAAAAGAATGATCCGCAACGGTTCAATCATGTGATGCTTGTGCGAACAAGACACCCATTTCCTCAAAAGAATGATCCGCAACGGTTCAATCATGTGATGCTTGTGCGAACAAGACACCCATTTCCTCAAAAGAATGATCCGCAACGGTTCAATCATGTGATGCTTGTGCGAACAAGACACCCATTTCCTCAAAAGAATGATCCGCAACGGTTCAATCATGTGATGCTTGTGCGAACAAGACACCCATTTCCTCAAAAGAATGATCCGCAACGGTTCAATCATGTGATGCTTGTGCGAACAAGACACCCATTTCCTCAAAAGAATGATCCGCAACGGTTCAATCATGTGATGCTTGTGCGAACAAGACACCCATTTCTCAAAAGAATGATCCGCAACGGTTCAATCATCTGATGGTTGTGAGAACAAGACACCCATTTCCTCAAAGGAATGATCCGCAACGGTTCAATCATGTGATGCTTGTGCGAACAAGACACCCATTTCCTCAAAAGAATGATCCGCAACGGTTCAATCATCTGTGATGGTTGTGCGAACAAGACACCCATTTCCTCAAAAGAATGATCCGCAACGGTTCAATCATGTGATGCTTGTGCGAACAAGACACATTTCCTCAAAGAATGATCGCAACGGTTCAATCATGTGATGCTTGTGCGAACAAGACGCCCATTTTCCTCAAAGAATGATCCGCAACGGTTCAATCATGTGATCTTGTTCACGAACAAGACACCATTTCCTCAAAAGAATGATCCGCAACGGTTCAATCATGTGATGCTTTTGCGGGCCAAGACACCCATTTCCTCAAAAGAATGATCCATAACGGTTCGTCATCAGTGGTTGTGCGAACAAGACACCCATTTCCTCAAAAAGAATGATCCGCAGCGGTTCAATCATGTGATGCTTGTGCGAACAAGGCACCCATTTCCTCAAAAGAATGAAGTCCGCAACGGTTCAATCATGTGATGCTTGTGCGAACAAGACACCCCATTCCGCAAAAGAATGATCCGCAACAGTTCAATCATCTGATGGTTGTGCGAACAAGACACCCATTTCCTCAAAAGAATGATCCGCAACGGGCAATCATGTGATGGTTGTGCGAACAGACACCCATTTCCTCAAAAGAATGATCCGCAACGGTTCAATCATGTGATGGTTGTGCGAACAAGACACCCATTTCCTCAAAAGAATGATCCGCAACGGTTCAATCATGTGATGGTTGTGCGAACAGAACTGCCCATTTCCTCAAAAGAATGATCCGCAACGGTTCAATCATGCTTGATGCTTGTGCGAACAAGACACCCATTTCCTCAAAGAATGGTCGCAACGGTTCAATCATGTGATGGTTGTGCGAACAAGACACCCATTTCCTCAAAATGATCCGCAACGGTTCAATCATGTGATGTGTGCGAACAAGGTACCCATTTCCTCCAAAGAGAATGATCCGCAACGGTTCAATCATGTGATGGTTGTGCGAACAAGACACCCATTTCCTCAAAAGAATGATCCTGGTTCAATCATCGATGGTTGTGCGAACAAGACACCATTTCCTCAAAAGAATGATCCCGCAACGGTTCAATCATCTGATGGTTGTGCGAACAAGACACCCATTTCCTCAAAAGAATGATCCGCAACGGTTCAATCATGTGATGGTTGTGTGAACAAGACACCCATTTCCTCAAAAGAATGATCCGCAACGGTTCAATCATCTGATGGTTATGCGAACAAGACACTTGTTCCTCAAAAGAATGATCCGCAACGGTTCAATCATCTGATGGTGTGCGAACAAGACACCCATTTCCTCAAAGAATGATCCGCAACGGTTCAATCATGATGGCAACCGCGAACAAGACACCCATTTCCTCAAAAGAATGATCCGCAACGGTTCAATCATGTGATGCTTGTGCGAACAAGACACCCATTTCTCAAAAGAATGATCCGCAACGGTTCAATCATCTGATGGTTGTGCGAACAAGACACCCATTTCCTCAAAAGAATGATCCGCAACGGTTCAATCATGTGATGCTTGTGCGAACAAGGCTTTTATTTCCTCAAAAGAATGATCCACCAGCGGTTCAATCATGTGATGGTTGTGCGAACAAGACACCATTTCCTCAAAAGATGATGCCGCAACGGTTCAATCATGTGATGGTTGTGCGAACAAGACACCCATTTCCTCAAAAGAATGATCCGCAACGGTTCAATCATGTGATGCTTGTGCGAACAAGACACCCATTTCCTCAAAGAATGATCCGCAACGGTTCGATCATACTTGATGGTTGTGCGAACAAGACACCCATTTCCTCCAAAAGAATGATCCGCAACGGTTCAATCATGTGATGCTTGTGCGAACGAACGCATTTCCTCAAAAGAATGATCCGCAACGGTTCAATCATGTGATGGTTGGTAGACAAGACACCCATTTCCTCAAAAGAATGATCCGCAACGGTTCAATCATCTGATGGTTGTGCGAACAAGACACCCATTTCCTCAAAAGAATGATCCGCAACGGTTCCAATCATCTGATGGTTGTGCGAACAAGACACCCATTTCCTCGAAAGAATGATCCGCGGCAGTTCCAATCATGTGATGGTTGTGTGAACAAGACACCCACATTTCCTCAAAAGAATGATCCGCAACGGTTCGTCATCTGATGGTTGTGCGAACAAGACACCCCACATTTCCTCAAAGGAATGATCCGCAACGGTTCAATCATCTGATGGTTGTGCAAACAAGACACCCATTTCCTCAAAAGAATGATCCGCAACGGTTCAATCATGTGATGGTTGTGTGAACAAGACACCCATTTCCTCAAAAGAATGATCCGCAACGGTTCAATCATCTGATGGTTGTACGAACAAGACACCCATTTCTCCTCAAAAGAATGATCCGCAACGGTTCAATCGATGGTTGTGCGAACAAGACGCATTTCCTCAAAAGAATGATCGCAACGGTTCCAATCATGTGATGCTTGTGCGAACAAGACACCCATTTCCTCAAAAGAATGATCCGCAACGGTTCAATCATGCTTGATGCTTGTGCGAACAAGACACCCATTTCCTCAAAAGAATGATCCGCAACGGTTCAATCATCTGATGGTTGTGCGAACAAGACACCCATTTCCTCAAAAGAATGATCCGCAACGGTTCAATCATGTGATGCTTGTGCGAACAAGACACCCATTTCCTCAAAAGAATGATCCGCAACGGTTCAATCATGTGATGGTTGTACGAACAAGACACCCATTTCCTCAAAAGAATGATGCAACGGTTCAATCATGTGATGGTTGTGCGAACAAGACACCCATTTCCTCAAAAGAATGATCCGCAACGGTTCAATCATGGTGGCACAGCCACGAACAAGACACCCATTTCCTCAAAAGAATGATCACAACTTAGTTGATATGAGTGATTTTGTTGAACAAGACGCCCATTTCCTCAAAAAGAATGATCCGCAACGGTTCAATCATGTGATGCTTGTGCGAACAAGACACCCATTTCCTCAAAAGAATGATCCGCGGCAGTTCCAATCGTACCGACGATGGTTGTGCGAACAAGACACCCATTTCCTCAAAAGAATGATCCGCAACGGTTCAATCATCTGATGGTTGTCTGAACAAACCTTGTTTCCTCGAGAATGATCCGCAACGGTTCAATCATCTGATGGTTGTGCGAGCTTGGGCCTTGTTTTCATAAAAAGAATGATCCGCAACGGTTCAATCATGCTTGATGTTGACATGAACAAGACACATTTCCTCAAAGAATGATCCGCAACGGTTCAATCATCTGATGGTTGTGCGAACAAGACACCATTTCCTCAAAAGAATGATCCGCAACGGTTCAATCATGTGATGCTTGTGCGAACAAGACACCCATTTCCTCAAAAGAATGATCACAACGGTTCAATCATGTGATGGTTGTGCGAACAAGACACCCATTTTCCTCAAAGAATGATCCGCAACGGTTCAATCATCTGATGGTTGTGCGAACAAGACACCCATTTCCTCAAAAGAATGATCCGCAACGGTTCAATCGCTCTTGATGGTTGTGCGAACAAGACACCCATTTCCTCAAAAGAATGATCCGCAACGGTTCAATCATCTGATAGGTTTGTGCGAACAAGACACCCATTTCCTCAAAAGAATGATCCGCAACGGTTTAATCATGTGATGGTTGTGCGAACAAGAACGCCCATTTCCTCAAAAGGAATGATCCGCAACGGTTCAATCATCTGATGGTTGTGCGAACAAGACACCCATTTCCTCAAAAAGAATGATCCGCAACGGTTCAATCATGTGATGGTTGTGCCGAACAAGACACCCATTTCCTCAAAAAAGAATGATCCGCAACGGTTCAATCATCTGATGGTTGTGCACGAACAAGACGCCCATTTCCTCAAAAAAGTGATCCGCAACGGTTCAATCATCTGATGGTTGTGCGAACAAGACGCAGCTATCAAAAGAATGATCCGCAACGGTTCAATCATGTGATGGTTGTGCGAACAAAACACCCATTTCCTCAAAAGAATGATCCGCAACGGTTCAATCATATGATGGTTGTGCGAACAAAGACACCCATTTCCTCAAAAGAATGATCCGCAACGGTTGATCATCTGATGGTTGTGCGAACAAGACACCCATTTCCTCAAAAGAATGATCCGCAACGGTTCAATCATGTGATGGTTGTGCAAACAAGACGCATTTCCTCAAAAGAATGATCTACCCAACGGTTCAATCATCTGATGGTTGTGCGAACAAGACACCCATTTCCTCAAAAGAATGATCCGCAACGATTCAATCATGTGATGCTTGTGCAGCAAGACACCCATTTCCTCAAAGAATGATCCGCAACGGTTCAATCATGTGATGGTTGTGCGAACAAGACACCCATTTCCTCAAAAGAATGATCCGCAACGGTTCAATCATCTGATGGTTGTGCGAACAAGACACCCATTTCCTCAAAAGAATGATCCGCAACGGTTCAATCATGTGATGGTTATTACGAACAAGACACCCATTTCCTCAAAAGAATGATCCGCAACGGTTCAATCATGTGATGGATTTGTGCGAACAAGACACCCATTTCCTCAAAAGAATGATCCGCAACGGTTCAATCATCAGCAGTGCTTGTGCACGAACAAGACACCCATTTCCTCAAAAGAATGATCCGCAACGGTTCAATCATGTGATGCTTGTGCGAACAAGACACCCATTTCCTCAAAAGAATGATCCCGCAGTTCAATCCATGTGATGTGCGAACAAGACACCCATTTCCTCAAGGCGAGTCCGCAACGGTTCAATCATGTGATGCTTGTGCGAACAAGACGCATTTCCTCAAAAGAATGATCCGCAACGGTTCAATCATCTGATGGTTGTGCGAACAAGACACCCATTTCCTCAAAGAATGATCCGCAACGGTTCAATCATGTGATGCTTGTGCGAACAGACACCCATTTCCTCAAAAGAATGATCCGCAACTTGGTTCAATCATGTGATGCTTGTGCAAAGACAAGGCACCCATTTCCTCAAGAATGATCCGCAACGGTTCAATCATACTTGATGCTTGTGCGAACAAGACGCATTTCCTCAAAAGAATGATCCGCAAACGGTTCAATCATGTGATGGTTATTGCGAACAAGACACCCATTTCCTCAAAAGAATGATCCGCAACGGTTCAATCATGTGATGGTTGTGCGAACAAGACACCCATTTCCTCCAAAGAATGATCCGCAACGGTTCAATCATGTGATGCTTGTGCGAACAAGACACCCATTTCCTCAAAAGAATGATCCTGGCGGTTCAATCGTGAGTGGTTGTGCGAACGAGACACTGATTTCTCAAAAGAATGATCCGCAACGGTTCAATCATGTGATGGTTGTGCAGGCAGAGACACATTTCCTCAAAAGAATGATCCGCGGTTCAATCATGTGATGCTTGTGCGAACAAGACGCATTTCCTCAAAATGATCCGCAACGGTTCAATCGTAGATGCTTGTGCGAACAAGACACCCATTTCCTCAAAAGAATGATCACAACGGTTCAATCATCTGATGGTTGTCCCGAACAAGACACCCATTTCCTCAAAAGAATGATCCGCAACGGTTCAATCATGTGATGGATACGCGAACAAGACACCCATTTCCTCAAAGAATGATCCGCAACGGTTCAATCATGTGATGCTTGTGCGAACAAGACGCCCATTTCCTCAAAAGAATGATCCGCAACGGTTCAATCATGTGATGCTTGTGCGAACAAGACACCCATTCCTCAGAATGATCCGCAACGGTTCAATCATCTGATGGTTGTGCGAACAAGACACCCATTTCCTCAAAAGAATGATCCGCAACAGTTCCAATCATGTGATGGTTGTGCGAACAAGACACCCATTTCCTCAAAAGAATGATCCGCAACGGTTCAATCATGTGATGCTTGTGCGAACAAAACACCCATTTCTCGTAAGAATGATCCGCAACGGTTCAATCATGTGATGGTTGTGCGAACAAGACACCCATTTCCTCAAAAGAATGATCCGCAACGGTTCAATCATGTGATGCTTGTGCGAACAAGACACCCATTTCCTCAAAAGAATGATCCGGCAACGGTTCAATCATGTGATGGTTGTGAACAAGGATGCACTCCATTTCTCAAAAGAAGGATCCGCAACGGTTCAATCATGTGATGGTTGTGCGAACAAGACACACATTTGCTCAAAAGAATGATCCGCAACGGTTCAATCATGTGATGCTTGCGTGAACAAGACACCCATTTCCTCAAAAGAATGATCCGCAACGGTTCAATCATGTGATGCTAAAGTGAACAAGACACCCATTTCCTCAAAAGAATGATCCGCAACGGTTCTATCATCTGATGGTTGTGCGAACAAGACACCCATTTCCTTTAAAAAAAGAATGATCCAAAACGGTTCAATCATGTGATGGTTGTGCGAACAAGACACCCATTTCCTCAAAAGAATGATCCGCAACGGTTCAATCATCTGATGGTTGTGCGAACGAGACACCCATTTCCTCAAAAGAATGATCCGCAACGGTTCAATCATGTGATGGTTGTGCGAACAAGACACCCATTTCCTCAAAAAGAATGATCCGCAACGGTTCACCATGTGATACGGTGCGAACAAGACACCCATTTCCTCAAAAGAATGATCCGCAACGGTTCAATCATGTGATGGTTGTGCGAACAAGACACCCATTTCTCAAAAGAATGATCCGCAACGGTTCAATCATGTGATGCTTGTGCGAACAAGACACCCATTTCCTCAAAAAGAATGATCCGCAACGGTTCAATCATGTGATGCTTGTGCGAACAAGACACCCATTTCCTCAAAAGAATGATCCGCAACGGTTCAATCATGATGGTTGTGCGAACAAGACACCCATTTCCTCAAAAGAATGATCCGCAACGGTTCAATCATGTGATGGTTGTGCGAACAAGACACCCATTTCCTCAAAAGAATGATCCGCAAACGGTTCAATCATGTGATGGTTGTGCGAACAAGACACCCATTTCTCAAAAGAATGATCCGCAACGGTTCAATCATGTGATGCTTGTGCGAACAAGACACCCATTTCCTCAAAAGAATGATCCGCAACGGTTCAATCATGTGATGCTTGTGCGAACAAGACACCCATTTCCTCAAAAGAATGATCCGCAACGGTTCAATCATGTGATGCTTGTGCGAAACAAGACACCCATTTCCCTCAAAAGAATGATCCGCAACGGTTCAATCATGTGATGCTTGTGCGAACAAGACACCCATTTCCCTCAAAAGAATGATCCGCAACGGTTCAATCATGTGATGCTTGTGCGAACAAGACACCCATTTCAAAAGAATGATCCGCAACGGTTCAATCATGTGATGGTTGTGCGAACAAGACACCTTACTTCAAAAGAATGATCCGCAACGGTTCAATCATGTGATGGTTGTGCGAACAAGACACCCATTTCCTCAAAAGAATGATCCGCAACGGTTCAATCATGTGATGGTTGTGCGAACAAGACCCATTTCTCAAAGAATGATCCGCAACGGTTCAATCATGTGATGCTTGTGCGAACAAGACACTCCATTTCCTCAAAAGAATGATCCGCAACGGTTCAATCATGTGATGCTTGTGCGAACAAGACACCCATTTCCTCAAAAGAATGGATCCGCAACGGTTCAATCATCTGATGGTTGTGCGAACAAGACACCCATTTCCTCAAAGAATGATCCGCAACGGTTCAATCATGTGATGGTTACAAAGAACAAGACACCCATTTCCTCAAAAGAATGATCCGCAACGGTTCAATCATGTGATGCTTGTGCGAACAAGACACCCATTTCCTCAAAAGAATGATCCGCAACGGTTCAATCATCTGATGGTTGTGCGAACAAGACACCCATTTCCCCGCAAGAATGATCCGCAACGGTTCAATCATGTGATGCTTGTGCGAACAAGACACCCATTTCTCAAAAGAATGATCCGCAACGGTTCAATCATGTGATGCTTGTGCGAACAAGACACCCATTTCCTCAAAAGAATGATCCGCAACGGTTCAATCATCTGATGGTTGTGCGAACAAGACACCCATTTCCTCAAAAGAATGATCCGCAACGGTTCAATCATGTGATGGTTGTGCGAACAAGACACCCATTTCTCAAAGAACGATCCGCAACGGTTCAATCATGTGATGCTTGTGCGAACAAGACACCCATTTCCTCAAAAGAATGATCCGCAACGGTTCAATCATGTGATGGTTGTGCGAACAATACACCCATTTCCTCAAAAGAATGATCCGCAACGGTTCAATCATGTGATGGTTGTGCGAACAAGACACCCATTTCCTCAAAAGAATGATCCGCAACGGTTCAATCATGTGATGGTTGTGCGAACAAGACACCCATTTCCTCAAAAGAATGATCCGCAACGGTTCAATCATGTGATGGTTGTGCGAACAAGACACCCATTTCCTCAAAAGAATGATCCGCAACGGTTCAATCATGTGATGGTTGTGCGAAAAAGACACCCATTTCCTCAAAAGAATGATCCGCAACGGTTCAATCATGTGATGCTTGTGCGAACGGGGCACATTTCCTCAAAAGAATGATCCGCAACGGTTCAATCATGTGATGGTTGTGCGAACAAGACACCCATTTCCTCAAAAGAATGATCCGCAACGGTTCAATCATGTGATGCTTATTGCGAACAAGACACCCATTTCCTCAAAAGAATGATCCGCAACGGTTCAATCATCTGATGGTTGTGCGAACAAGACACCCATTTCCTCAAAAGAATGATCCGCAACGGTTCAATCATCTGATGGTTGTGCGAACAAGACACCCATTTCCTCAAAAGAATGATCCGCAACGGTTCAATCATGTGATGCTTGTGCGAACAAGACACCCATTTCCTCAAAAGAATGATCCGCAACGGTTCAATCATCTGATGGTTGTGCGAACAAGACACCCATTTCCTCAAAAGAATGATCCGCAACGGTTCAATCATGTGATGCTTGTTGCGTTCTGAACCCCATTTCCTCAAAGAATGAGTCTGCAACGGTTCAATCATGTGATGTGACCACCGAACAAGACGCATTTCCTCAAAAGAATGATCCGCAACGTTAAATCATCTGATGGTTGTGCGAACAAGACACCCATTTCTCAAATGATCACAACGGTTCAATCATGTGATGCTTGTGCGAACAAGACACCCATTTCCTCAAAAGAATGATCCGCAACGGTTCAATCATCTGATGGTTGTGCGAACAAGACACCCATTTCCTCAAAAGAATGATCCGCAACGGTTCAATCATGTGATGGTTGTGCGACAAGACACCCATTTCCTCAAAAGAATGATCCGCAACGGTTCAATCATGTGATGGTTGTGCGAACAAGACACCCATTTCCTCAAAAGAATGATCCGCAACGGTTCAATCATGTGATGCTTGTGCGAACAAGACACCCATTTCCTCAAAAGAATGATCCGCAACGGTTCAATCATGTGATGGTTGTGCGAACAAGACACCCATTTCCTCAAAAGAATGATCCGCAACGGTTCAATCATGTGATGCTTGTGCGAACAAGACACCCATTTCCTCAAAAGAATGATCCGCAACGGTTCAATCATCTGATGGTTGTGCGAACAAGACACCCATTTCCTCAAAAGAATGATCCGCAACGGTTCAATCATGTGATGGTTGTGCGAACAAGACACCCATTTCCTCAAAAGATGATCCGCAACGGTTCAATCATGTGATGCTTGTGCGAACAAGACACCCATTTCCTCAGTAAAGAATGATCCGCAACGGTTCAATCATCTGATGGTTGTGCGAACAAGACACCCATTTCCTCAAAATGATCCGCAACGGTTCAATCATGTGATGCTTGTGCGAACAAGACACCATTTCCTCAAAAGAATGATCCGCAACGGTTCAATCATGCTGGTACTTGTGCGAACAAGACACCCATTTCCTCAAAAGAATGATCCGCAACGGTTCAATCATGTGATGGTTGTGCGAACAAGACACCCATTTCCTCAAAAGAATGATCCGCAACGGTTCAATCATGTGATGGTTGTGCGAACAAGACACCCATTTCCTCCAAAGAATGATCCGCAACGGTTCAATCATGTGATGCTTGTGCGAACAAGACACTCATTTCCTCAAAAAGAATGATCCGCAACGGTTCAATCATGTGATGCTTGTGCGAACAAGACACCCATTTCACTCAAAGAATGATCCGCAACGGTTCAATCATGTGATGCTTGTGCGAACAAGACACCCATTTCCTCAAAAGAATGATCCGCAACGGTTCAATCATCTGATGGTTGTGCGAACAAGACACCCATTTCCTCAAAAGAATGATCCGCAACGGTTCAATCATGTGATGCTTGTGCGAACAAGACACCCATTTCCTCAAAAAGAATGATCCGCAACGGTTCAATCATCTGATGGTTGTGCGAACAGAACACCCATTTCCTCAAAAGAATGATCCGCAACGGTTCAATCATGTGATGGTTGTGCGAACAAGACACCTACTCAAAAGAATGATCCGCAACGGTTCAATCATGTGATGCTTGTGCGAACAAGACACCCATTTCCTCAAAAAGAATGATCCGCAACGGTTCAATCATGTGATGCTTGTGCGAACAAGACACCCATTTCCTCAAAGAATGATCCGCAACGGTTCAATCATGTGATGCTTGTGCAAACAAGACACCCATTTCCTCAAAAGAATGATCCGCAACGGTTCAATCATCTGATGGTTGTGCGAACAAGACACCCATTTCCTCAAAAGAATGATCCGCAACGGTTCAATCATGTGATGCTTGTGCGAACAAGACACCCATTTCCTCAAAAGAATGATCCGCAACGGTTCAATCATGTGATGCTTGTGCGAACAAGACACCCATTTCCTCAAAAGAATGATCCGCAACGGTTCAATCATCTGATGGTTGTGCGAACAAGACACCCATTTCCTCAAAGAATGATCCGCAACGGTTCAATCATGTGATGGTTGTGCGAACAAGACACCCATTTCCTCAAAAGAATGATCCGCAACGGTTCAATCATCTGATGGTTGTGCGAACAAGACACCCATTTTCCTCAAAAAGAATGATCCGCAACGGTTCAATCATGTGATGGTTGTGCGAACAAGACGCATTTCCTCAAAAGAATGATCCGCAACGGTTCAATCATGTGATGCTTGTGCGAACAAGACACCCATTTCCTCAAAAGAATGATCCGCAACGGTTCAATCATGTGATGCTTGTGCGAACAAGACACCCATTTCCTCAAAAGAATGATCCGCAACGGTTCAATCATGTGATGCTTGTGCAAGAACAAGACACCCATTTCCTCAAAAGAATGATCCGCAACGGTTCAATCATCTGATGGTTGTGCGAACAAGACACCCATTTCCTCAAAAGAATGATCCGCAACGGTTCAATCATGTGGAGTGCTTGTGCGAACAAGACACCCATTTCCTCAAAGAATGATCCGCAACGGTTCAATCATGTGATGCTTGTGCGAACAAGACACCCATTTCCTCAAAAGAATGATCCGCAACGGTTCAATCATGTGATGCTTGTGCATAGAACACCCATTTCCTCAAAAGAATGATCCGCAACGGTTCAATCATGTGATGCTTGTGCGAACGAGCACCTTTCACTCAAAAGAATGATCCGCAACGGTTCAATCATGTGATGCTTGTGCGAACAAGACACATTTCCTCAAAAGAATGATCCGCAACGGTTCAATCATCTGATGGTTGTGCGAACAAGACACCCATTTCCTCAAAAGAATGATCCGCAACGGTTCAATCATGTGATGGTTGTGCGAACAAGACACCCATTTCCTCAAAAGAATGATCCGCAACGGTTCAATCATGTGATGCTTGTGCGAACAAGACACCCATTTCCTCAAAAGAATGATCCGCAACGGTTCAATCATGTGATGCTTGTGCGAACAAGACACCCATTTCCTCAAAAGAATGATCCGCAACGGTTCAATCATGTGATGGTTGTGCGAACAAGACACCCATTTCCTCAAAAGAATGATCCGCAACGGTTCAATCATGTGATGGTTGTGCGAACAAGACACCCATTTCCTCAAAAGAATGATCCGCAACGGTTCAATCATGTGATGGTTGTGCGAACAAGACACCCATTTCCTCAAAAAAGAATGATCCGCAACGGTTCAATCATGTGATGCTTGGTAGAACAAGACACCCATTTCCTCAAAAGAATGATCCGCAACGGTTCAATCATGTGATGGTTGTGCGAACAAGACACCCATTTCCTCAAAAGAATGATCCGCAACGGTTCAATCATGTGATGGTTGTGCGAACAAGACGCATTTCCTCAAAAGAATGATCCGCAACGGTTCAATCATGTGATGCTTGTGCGAACAAGACACCCATTTCCTCAAAAGAATGATCCGCAACGGTTCAATCATGTGATGCTTGTGCGAACAAGACACCCATTTCCTCAAAAGAATGATCCGCAACGGTTCAATCATGTGATGGTTGTGCGAACAAGACACCCATTTCCTCAAAAGAATGATCCGCAACGGTTCAATCATGTGATGCTTGTGCGAACAAGACACCCATTTCCTCAAAAGAATGATCCGCAACGGTTCAATCATGTGATGGTTGTGCGAACAAGACACCCATTTCCTCAAAAGAATGATCCGCAGCGGTTCAATCATGTGATGGTTGTGCAACAAGACACCCATTTCCTCAAAAGAATAAGTCCGCAACGGTTCAATCATGTGATGGTTGTGCGAACAAGACACCCATTTCCTCAAAAGAATGATCCGCAACGGTTCAATCATGTGATGCTTGTGCGAACAAGACACCCATTTCCTCAAAAGAATGATCCGCAACGGTTCAATCATGTGATGCTTGTGCGAACAAGACACCCATTTCCTCAAAAAGAATGATCCGCAACGGTTCAATCGTAGTGCTTGTGCGAACAAGACACCCATTTCCTCAAAAGAATGATCCGCAACGGTTCAATCATGTGATGCTTGTGAACAAGACACTTATTCCTCAAAGAATGATCCGCAACTTGGTGCTCAATCATGTAATTGGATATGCAAGAACAAGACTACCCATTTCTCAAAGAGTAGTGTGTGTTTCCAATCATGTGTGCTTGTGAACAAGACTTCTCAAGAGCTGATCCTGAGTTCAATCATATGATGATTTGTGCTGATAGAACACCATTTCCTCAAAGAATGATCCGCAACAGTTCAATCATGTGATCTTGTGCTGAACAAGACACCCATTTCCTCAAAGAATGATCCGCAACGGTTCAATCATGTGATGCTTGTGCGAACAAGACACCCATTTCCTCCAAAGATGATCCGCAACGGTTCAATCATGTGATGCTTGTGCGAACAAGACACCCATTTCCTCAAAAGAATGATCCGCAACGGTTCAATCATGTGATGCTTGTGCGAACAAGACACCCATTTCTCAAAAGAATGATCCGCAACGGTTCAATCATGTGACGGATGTGCGAACAAGACACCCATTTCCTCAAAAGAATGATCCATAACGGTTCAATCATGTGATGCTTGTGCGAACAAGACACCCATTTCCTCAAAAGAATGATCCGCAACGGTTCAATCATGTGATGCTTGTGCGAACAAGACATTTCCTCAAAAGAATGATCCGCAACGGTTCAATCATGTGATGGTTGTGCGAACAAGACACCCATTTCCTCAAAGAATGATCCGCAACGGTTCAATCATGTGATGCTTGTGCGAACAAGACACCCATTTCCTCAAAGAATGATCCGCAACGGTTCAATCATCTGATGGTTGTGCGAACAAGACACCCATTTCCTCAAAAGAATGATCCGCAACGGTTCAATCATGTGATGGTTGTGCGAACAAGACACCCATTTCCTCAAAAGAATGATCCGCAACGGTTCAATCATGTGATGGTTGTGCGAACAAGACACCCATTTCCTCAAAAGAATGATCCGCAACGGTTCAATCATGTGATGGTTGTGCGAACAAGACACCCATTTCCTCAAAAAGAATGATCCGCAACGGTTCAATCATGTGATGGTTGTGCGAACAAGACACCCATTTCCTCAAAAGAATGATCCGCAACGGTTCAATCATGTGATGCTTGTGCGAACAAGACACCCATTTCCTCAAAAGAATGATCCGCAACGGTTCAATCATGTGATGGTTGTGCGAACAAGACACCCATTTCCTCAAAGAATGATCCGCAACGGTTCAATCATGTGATGCTTGTGCGAACAAGACACCCATTTCCTCAAGAGAATGATCCGCAACGGTTCAATCATCTGATAGTTGTGCGAACAAGACGCATTTCCTCAAAGAATGATCATAACGGTTAAATCATCTGATGGTTGTGCGAACAAGACCACCATTTCCTCAAAAGAATGATCCGCAACGGTTCAATCATGTGATGCTTGTGCGAACAAGACACCCATTTCCTCAAAAGAATGATCCGCAACGCGGTTCAATCATCTGATGGTTGTGCGAACAAGACACATTTCCTCAAAATGATCCGCAGCAGTTCCAATCATGTGATGCTTGTGCGAACAAGACACCCATTTCCTCAAAAGAATGATCCGCAACGGTTCAATCATGTGATGCTTGTGCGAACAAGACACCCATTTCCTCAAAAGAATGATCCGCAACGGTTCAATCATCTGATGGTTGTGCGAACAAGACACCCATTTCCTCAAAAGAATGATCCGCAACGGTTCAATCATGTGATGCTTGTGCGAACAAGACACCCATTTCCTCAAAGGAATGATCATAGCAGTTTGATCATCCCAGTGGTTGTGCGAACAAGACGCATTTCTCAAAGATAAGTCCATGACGTTCCAATCATGTGATGGTTGTCGCGAACAAGACTACCCATTTCCTCGAAAAGATGATCCGCAACGGTTCAATCACTCGCGGTGGTTGTTATTCTTGAACAAGACACCCATTTCCTCAAAAGAATGATCCGCAACGGTTCAATCATGTGATGCTTGTGCGAACAAGACACCCATTTCCTCAAAAGAATGATCCGCAACGGTTCAATCATGTGATGGTTGTGCGAACAAGACACCCATTTCCTCAAAGAATGATCCGCAACGGTTCAATCATGTGATGCTTGTGCGAACAAGACACCCATTTCCTCAGAAAAGAATGATCCGCAACGGTTCAATCATCTGATGGTTGCAGGCAGACACCCATTTCCTCAAAGAATGATCCGCAACGGTTCAATCATGTGATGGTTGTGCGAACAAGACACCCATTTCCTCAAAAGAATGATCCGCAACGGTTCAATCATGCTTGATGCTTATTACGAACAAGACACCCATTTCCTCAAAAGAATGATCCGCAACGGTTCAATCATCTGATGGTTATGCGAACAAGACACCCATTTCCTCAAAAGAATGATCCGCAACGGTTCAATCCATGTGATGCTTGTGCGAACAAGACACCCATTTCCTCAAAAGAATGATCCGCAACGGTTCAATCATGTGATGCTTGTGCGAACAAGACACCCATTTCCTCAAAAGAATGATCCGCAACGGTTCAATCATGTGATGGTTGTCACGAACAATTGCCATTTCCTCAAAGGAATGATCCGCAACGGTTCAATCATCATGATGGTTGTTGCGAACAAGACACCCATTTCCTCGAAATGATCCGCAACGGTTCAATCATGTGATGCTTGTGCGAACAAGACACTCATTTCCTCAAAGAATGATCCGCAACGGTTCAATCATGTGATGCTTGTGCGAACAAGACACCCATTTCCTCAAAAGATGATCCGCAACGGTTCAATCGCTGATGCTTGTGCAGACAAGACACCCATTTCCACATAAAGGTAATCCGCAACGGTTCAATCATCTGATGGTTGTGCGAACAAGACACCCATTTCCTCAAAAGAATGATCATAAGCAGTTCAATCATGTGATGCTTGTGCACGAACAAGACGCATTTCCTCAAAGAATGATCCGCAACGGTTCAATCATCTGATGGTTGTGCGAACAAGACACCCATTTCCTCAAAAGAATGATCCGCAACGGTTCAATCATGTGATGGTTGTGCGAACAAGACACCCATTTCCTCAAAAGAATGATCCGCAACGGTTCAATCATGTGATGCTTGTGCGAACGAGGCATTCCTCAAAGGAATGATCCACCAACGGTTCAATCATGTGATGGTTGTTGAGAACAAGACACTTATTTCCTCAAAAGAATGATCCGCAACGGTTCAATCATGTGATGGTTGTGCGAACAAGACACCCATTTCCTCAAAAGAATGATCCGCAACGGTTCAATCATGTGATGGTTGTGCGAACAAGACACCCATTTCCTCAAAAGAATGATCCGCAACGGTTCAATCATGTGATGGTTGTGCGAACAAGACACCCATTTCCTCAAAAGAATGATCCGCAACGGTTCAATCATGTGATGCTTGTGCGAACAAGACACCCATTTCCTCAAAAGATGATCCGCAACGGTTCAATCATGTGATGCTTGTGCGAACAAGACACCCATTTCCTCAAAAGAATGATCCGCAACGGTTCAATCATCTGATGGTTGTGCAATTAGACACCCATTTCCTCAAAAGAATGATCCGCAACGGTTCATCATGTATGAATGGTTTATTGCGAACAAGACACCCATTTCCTCAAAAGAATGATCCGCAACGGTTCAATCATGTGATGCTTGTGCGAACAAGACACCCATTTCCTCAAAAGAATGATCCGCAACGGACAATCATATGATGCTTGTGCGAACAAGACTGTTTCCTCAAAAGAATGATCCATAACGGTTCAATCATATGATGGTTGTGCGAACAAGACACCCATTTCCTCAAAAGAATGATCCGCAACGGTTCAATCATGTGATGGTTGTGCGAACAAGACACCCATTTCCTCAAAAGAATGATCCGCAACGGTTCAATCATGTGATATATGTGCGAACAAGACACATTTCCTCAAAAGATGATCACAACGGTTCAATGTGTGATGGTTGTGCGAACAAGACACCCATTTCCTCAAAAAGAATGATCCGCAACGGTTCAATCATGTGATGGTTGTGCGAACAAGACACCCATTTCACTCAAAGAATGATCTTGCAACGGTTCAATCATGTGATGGTTGTGCGAACAAGACACCCATTTCCTCAAAAGAATGATCCGCAACGGTTCAATCATGTGATGCTTGTGCGAACAAGACACCCATTTCCTCAAAGAATGATCCATAACGGTTCAATCATGTGATGAATTTGTGCGAACAAGACACCCATTTCCTCAAAAGAATGATCCGCAACGGTTCAATCATGTGATGGTTGTGCAAAGAACAAGACACCCATTTCCTCAAAAGAATGATCCGCAGCGGTTCAATCATGTGATGCTTGTGCGAACAAGACGCCCATTTCCTCAAAAGAATGATCGCAACGGTTCAATCATGTGATGCTTGTGCGAACAAGACACCCATTTCCTCAAAAGAATGATCCGCAACGGTTCAATCATGTGATGGTTGTGCAGACAAGACACCCATTTCCTCAAAGAATGATCCGCAACGGTTCAATCATGTGATGCTTGTGCGAACAAGACGCCCATTTCCTCAAAAGAATGATCCGCAACGGTTCAATCATGTGATGGTTGTGCGAACAAGACACCCATTTCCTCAAAAGAATGATCCGCAACGGTTCAATCATGTGATGGTTGTGCGAACAAGACACCCATTTCCTCAAAAGAATGATCCGCAACGGTTCAAATCATGTGATGGTTGTGCGAACAAGACACCCATTTCCTCAAAAAGAATGATCCGCAACGGTTCAATCATGTGATGCTTGTGCGAACAAGACACCCATTTCCTCAAAAGAATGATCCGCAACGGTTCAATCATGTGATGCTTGTGCGAACAAGACACCCATTTCCTCAAAAGAATGATCCGCAACGGTTCAATCATGTGATGCTTGTGCGAACAAGACACCCATTTCCTCGAATGATCCGCAACGGTTCAATCATGTGATGTATGCCGAACAAGACACCCATTCCTCAAAAGAATGATCCGCAACGGTTCAATCATGTGATGGATGTGCGAACAAGACACCCATTTCCTCAAAAGAATGATCCGCAACGGTTCAATCATGTGATGCTTGTGCGAACAAGACACCCATTTCCTCAAAAGAATGATCCGCAACGGTTCAATCATGTGATGCTTGTGCGAACAAGACACCCATTTCCTCAAAAGAATGATCCGCAACGGTTCAATCATGTGATGCTTGTGCGAACAAGACACCCATTTCCTCAAAGAATGATCCGCAACGGTTCAATCATGTGATGCTTGTGCGAACAAGACACCCATTTCCTCAAAAGAATGATCCGCAACGGTTCAATCATGTGATGGTTGTGCGAACAAACACCCATTTCCTCAAAAGAATGATCCGCAACGGTTCAATCATGTGATGGTTGTGCGAACAAGACACCCATTTCCTCAAAAGAATGATCCGCAACGGTTCAATCATGTGATGCTTGTGCGAACAAGACACCCATTTCCTCAAAAGAATGATCCGCAACGGTTCAATCATGTGATGGTTGTGCGAACAAGACACCCATTTCCTCAAAAGAATGATCCGCAACGGTTCAATCATGTGATGGTTGTGCGAACAAGACACCCATTTCCTCAAAAGAATGATCCGCAACGGTTCAATCATGTGATGCTTGTGCGAACAAGACACCCATCTCCTCAAATGAATGATCCGCAACGGTTCAATCATGTGATGGTTGTGCGAACAAGACACCCATTTCCTCAAAAGAATGATCCGCAACGGTTCAATCATGTGATGCTTGTGCGAACAAGACACCCATTTCCTCAAAAGAATGATCCGCAACGGTTCAATCATGTGATGCTTGTGCGAACAAGACACCCATTTCCTCAAAAGAATGATCCGCAACGGTTCAATCATCTGATGGTTGTGCGAACAAGACACCCATTTCCTCAAAAGAATGATCCGCAACGGTTCAATCATGTGATGCTTGTGCGAACAAGACACCCATTTCCTCAAAAGAATGATCCGCAACGGTTCAATCATGTGATGGTTGTGCGAACAAGACACCCATTTCCTCAAAAGAATGATCCGCAACGGTTCAATCATGTGATGCTTGTGCGAACAAGACACCCATTTCCTCAAAAGAATGATCCGCAACGGTTCAATCATGTGATGCTTGTGCGAACAAGACACCCATTTCCTCAAAAGAATGATCCGCAACGGTTCAATCATGTGATGGTTGTGCGAACAAGACACCCATTTCCTCAAAAGAATGATCCGCAACGGTTCAATCATGTGATGGTTGTGAGAACAAGACACCCATTTCCTCAAAAGAATGATCCGCAACGGTTCAATCATGTGATGGTTGTGCGAACAAGACACCCATTTCCTCAAAAGAATGATCCGCAACGGTTCAATCATGTGATGCTTGTGCGAACAAGACACCCATTTCCTCAAAAGAATGATCCGCAACGGTTCAATCATGTGATGGTTGTGCGAACAAGACACCCATTTCCTCAAAAGAATGATCCGCAACGGTTCAATCATGTGATGGTTGTGCGAACAAGACACCCATTTCCTCAAAAGAATGATCCGCAACGGTTCAATCATGTGATGCTTGTGCGAACAAGACACCCATTTCCTCAAAAGAATGATCCGCAACGGTTCAATCATGTGATGGTTGTGCGAACAAACACCCATTTCCTCAAAAGAATGATCCGCAACGGTTCAATCATGTGATGGTTGTGCGAACAAGACACCCATTTCCTCAAAAGAATGATCCGCAACGGTTCAATCATGTGATGCTTGTGCGAACAAGACACCCATTTCCTCAAAAGAATGATCCGCAACGGTTCAATCATGTGATGGTTGTGCGAACAAGACACCCATTTCCTCAAAAGAATGATCCGCAACGGTTCAATCATGTGATGGTTGTGCGAACAAGACACCCATTTCCTCAAAAGAATGATCCGCAACGGTTCAATCATGTGATGCTTGTGCGAACAAGACACCCATCTCCTCAAAAGAATGATCCGCAACGGTTCAATCATGTGATGGCTTGTGCGAACAAGACACCCATTTCCTCAAAAGAATGATCCGCAACGGTTCAATCATGTGATGCTTGTGCGAACAAGACACCCATTTCCTCAAAAGAATGATCCGCAACGGTTCAATCATGTGATGCTTGTGCGAACAAGACACCCATTTCCTCAAAAGAATGATCCGCAACGGTTCAATCATCTGATGGTTGTGCGAACAAGACACCCATTTCCTCAAAAGAATGATCCGCAACGGTTCAATCATGTGATGCTTGTGCGAACAAGACACCCATTTCCTCAAAAGAATGATCCGCAACGGTTCAATCATGTGATGGTTGTGCGAACAAGACACCCATTTCCTCAAAAGAATGATCCGCAACGGTTCAATCATGTGATGCTTGTGCGAACAAGACACCCATTTCCTCAAAAGAATGATCCGCAACGGTTCAATCATGTGATGCTTGTGCGAACAAGACACCCATTTCCTCAAAAGAATGATCCGCAACGGTTCAATCATGTGATGGTTGTGCGAACAAGACACCCATTTCCTCAAAAGAATGATCCGCAACGGTTCAATCATGTGATGGTTGTGAGAACAAGACACCCATTTCCTCAAAAGAATGATCCGCAACGGTTCAATCATGTGATGGTTGTGCGAACAAGACACCCATTTCCTCAAAAGAATGATCCGCAACGGTTCAATCATGTGATGCTTGTGCGAACAAGACACCCATTTCCTCAAAAGAATGATCCGCAACGGTTCAATCATCTGATGGTTGTGCGAACAAGACACCCATTTCCTCAAAAGAATGTCTTCGAAACATCTTTACCAGATTCTTTTTTAGTTTTATTCGCTGAATGTGATGAATTGTGGAGCATACCAACCGTCTTATTTCTGAAAGTGATTGGTTTCTTTTTGCACCACGATTTCGGGTTGGTCTTCAAAAAATAAGTGTATGTGCGTCTGAGCCAACATCTAAACCCCATCTGGATGATCTAATTCAATTTAATTTTTTTTTTTGTTTACCACTACTGTAGCCAGGTATTGAACTCATAACACTTTGGATCAAGTCACTGAATACAACTAACGCTTTTATCTAGTTGGCCAAGTTAAATGATGATAACTAAGACATCCGGAAGTGGCATGACTTATGGAACAATAACAATCTACCCCAGTGATCAAAACGAAGGGTTCAATTCAAACTTTTAATCCCCTGAAGAAGGTCGGAGTATACAACGGCCGAATATGGCATTAAAAATGATAACAACAGTCTGAACAATATAAATAATATAAATAATTACAATACCTCATCTCAGAAATATAGACAAATAAATATTTGTTGTGTGAAATAAATGTCCCCCATGATAACGCACCCTCTCAGTGTAATATATTATCTTAGGTGGTGATGGACTAGGCAGGTGTGATTGAAAGATACATCCAGCCGTAAATAAAGTCAACAAAGTGACGATCGGAAAAGCAAAAATTGTAATATATTACCTTGAACGGCGATGGACCGGAGGATGTAATTGACAGATGCATCCGGCCGCAGATAACGTTAACAAAGTAACAACCGAAAAAGCAATGCGTGGGTGTAAGCCGTGACAAATACAAAACATGTACTGCGTGGGTGGAGAGGCGTGACCATGTGGGTCGAGTGGGAGTTTTAAGACTATAAAACGTCTAGAATTTTGGTTGAAGAAAAAAGATCTCCGCTGGCTTCCGACACCCAACAGCTCCTTCGTGAGCGCGAACTCTCTCCGACTGCTCTTGCTCCACACAAGTGTCACCGTCGAAGAATAAAAATATAAGATTATATTTTTATAGATACGTGTTCGTTGTTGTTTTCTTGCGGTATAACAAACAGTATAACAAATATACAAATATGTATAACAAACTGTTATATATATGTATAACAGTTTATCGAAGATAACGTTTTTAAAAATGTCAACTGATAAATGACATCTACATAAAGCCTGAACACAGCTTGTAATTTTTTTTTTTTTTGATAAGTTAGAGAGAAAGCAATGTCGTTTAGTTGTTCATTTAATAGGAAACGAAATACTTTATTTGGGTGCTGTAAGCTTCTATGTGATGTGCGGGTGGTGTAACGGATAACAGATCTGAATGTGTAATAAGGGAGCCGGGATCGAATTCTAGTTGTGTTCGTTACATTCACTTGCGCCCAAATATCCTTGGGAAAGCTATGAATCTACCTTTTCTCGAGCCAGTAATTGGTTAAACAGCACAGACCTGGGTGGCAACCTGTCTATCAAAGAGAGACGATCTCCCGCGGGAAAACGTGCATAGTCAGTTACGAGCCGAAGGAGACATGATTACTGAAGCTTGTATCACGTATGGCACTTAACTGACTGAGTATCAATCAAGAGATGTGACCGAGGATGACATACATTTTCATCAAAACATTCGATATTTGCTATAAAACCTATTAGTATTCGAGAAACGGATAGAACGTGCCTTCTTTGATCCATAAAACATTTTTTTAATCATATAACCCCGAGCAAAACGGTAACGCCACTGATGTGCAGGGGGCTACGTAAGAGTGAAAAGATTGGAAAAGAGAAAACCGGAAAAGAACATCCTAAACAGGGAACAAGGGGTGAGCCTCTACACCTGTTCAATAGACGTGGGTGGAGTGTGAACCAGGTGATAGTTTAGTCTATCTAGTGTTTATTTTCGACGCATTTATATTTAAAATCTTTTTTTCTATTTCTGAAATTGTTTTGTTAATACCTTTGCTTCCTAGGATGTAAACAAACTTGGTCATCAGATTGAAGACGGGGTGGTGTATTTTAACGCCAGTAAATAAGGTACATCTTAAATTGGAAAGATTGAATTATTTAATCAAGATAATATTTCACCATATATTGATACCATACTCTCATCTTTTTAACAAATTGTTGATTCCACGGACATAAGAATCTCAATTTGAATATTTTCGCAAATAATAATCTGTTTCTCTCTAAAAGAAAATGTAAATGTTTTGAAAAGATGATAATCAGATGGAGCAAGGAGAGGAGCGCAAGGAGGATGAAGAATAACCTACATGTTTAATGTTGTAATCTTTTTTTTCTGAGTGACTTGGGTAAACATGGTCTTTCGTGAATGAGTGAAATGATGGTCGATTTGGCTGCAAATGAAATTTATGAAATTTTTCACTTAACACTACCCTACATTTTGCTTTTCAAAATTTTACTTCAGCACATCATGATTGGCAACATTTTATATATACCACCAAATAGAAAACATAAAATTTTTAAGAGGAAGTCCTGGTTCGGGGATGGATTCTCCTTTACCCCGTGTTTACGGCCACATCATGTTGATCACCGGTTCCTGTACGATCATCTAAGTCGAGCCTGTTCAGTATATCGATGGGTAATCCCTTGGGAATATCAGGTACTATAAGCTTGAATTTCTGGGACCCTAACATCTGCTTCCACCGCGGGGCAGGGTCGACCTCGAGATCAAGAGCATTTAAGGGTTGATTCTACGCTCCTCAAAATGTCATGATAATTAGAGATCCGAGTTTGAGTTCCCATTGGGTTAGTTATATTTACTTATGAGAAAAGTATAAATCCATCTCTTCTCTCCCCAGATATCGATTAATTTTTAAGACTTGTATCACTGAATGATTATTATCTGAACAAATAAATATTTTTAGGCTTTAAAATTTTCTGTAAAAATTCGATAAGCCGTAGAAAACGAATCAGTCAACCTTTTCTCAACAGCAAGTGGAGTTTGTTCAAAAATATCCAAAACAACAAGGGTGGTGAAAAAAAAAGTCTGTATCACAAATCCAATAAGCAAGAAATAGTATCGTCAAAAATCAGAATTACAAATCCAAGTTACAAAATAGGTTTAAAAAGAAAAGAAAAGAAAATACAACATACCGATTCTGTGTTTACTCTCATTTACGAATGAAATAAAAAAGAAAAGAAAAAAAGAAAAGAAAATACAAGAAAAAAAAAAACAAGAAAAAGAGAGAAAGAAGAAAGAGAAAGAAAAAAGAAAAAAGAAAATACAAGACAAAAGAGAGAAAAGAAAAAGGGAAAGAAAAAGAAAAAGCAAGAAAAAAGAGAGGAAAAAGAGAAAGAACAAAGAAAAAAAACAAGGAAAACGAGAGAAAAGAAAAAGAGAAAGAAAAAGAAAAAGCAAGAAAAAGAGAGGAAAAAGAGAAAGAACAAAGAAAAAGAAAAAAACAAGAAAAAAGAGAGAAAAGAAAAAGATAAAGAAAAAGCAAGAAAAAGCAAGAAAAAGAGAGGAAAAATTTTAAGAACTAAGAAAAAGAAAGAAAAACAAGAAAAAAGAGAGAAAGGAAAAAGAGAAAGAACAAAGAAAAAGAAAAAGCAAGAAAAAAGAGAGAAAGAAAAAGTGAAAAAAGAAAAAGAATAAAAGAAAAATCTGAGAGAGAGAGAGAGAGAGAGAGAGAGAGAGAGAGAGAGAGTGAGAGAGAGAGTTATTCCTCAGCAAGAACAGCAATGACTTTTATTGAGGAAGTACATTTTGCGATTGGTGACAGTAGTCGGGTGGGTGGATTAAAAATTACCATATGTAAGTTATATTCTTCCGAAGTTTAAACTTGCCCTTTGTATTACGTAATCCCACTAGAACGCCAACAGTACTTTAAATTAACTTCAGATCCTACCTTGCGTCAATGGTTCTAAAAATTCTCTGCTGGTTATGACTCTCCGCTGGTGATGTAAAACTCTAAGATTAGCCTGTGTTCGTGGATACAAATCGACACTCGATAATTATTATTTAAAGGCAGGTTGCCATCCAGAAGCAAAGCCATAGACATTTAGTATACTAAGATTCACCCAAAACGAGGCTCAAGAGCCGCTCATGTTTACTCAAAATAAGAGGGGGCAGAAATTGATAAAAGGAAGGCAGAGACTCCGCCAATGTATTTACCGGATCCATCCCTACAAGGGTGAGATGTGGCACAAGATTTGGCATTTCGAGTGCGTACACTAGTTCAACAATTTCATACGCGAGGTCAGGCTCTCGTCCACTTACACCCAGCCGAGACTCAACCCTTTGGCATAGCCTCATCGTGGTTTCTCTTTACTTGAAGGAAGGGAGTTGATTTTCTAAGTGCCCCATAGATGTGGCACAAGGCCAAAAGTATGGGACACCCAGTGAGGATCGAACTTACTATTTAGTTGTAATAGGTTCTAGCGAGACAGGCTTGCTAACTATTACTCCAGGTCAAGGTGCCCCTCGAAGAAGACAGAGATCGGCAAAGTCCTGAATAATATATATATATCGATTTTCTAAACGCCACTTGCATGTGGCACAAGGCCGAAAGTATGGGGTATCGAGTGAGGATCGAATTGTAATAGGTTCTAGTAAGACAAGCTTGCTAACCATTACATCATGTCGAGGTACCACCCCCACGGAAGACACAGAGTAGATTTACCCTACTCCCCCACTGGAGCGTTTTGTGAAACAAGATTAGTTTTTAACGTGGGGATCTTGAGCGCGTACGCTTAAGCCACCGGTCAAAGATTACCCGCATTGGTAGTAAATGTGTAAAATGCTTGTCTTAGCTGGTTATATCCTGCCATAGGATGTTTGGGTTACTCTCCTCCCAAAGGTAGAGAGTCCGACAAAGTAAGAACAATCGGACCACCCAAAGAATTAATTTCCGGTTGATTCTAGTGATATTTTCTAGGCGCAGCTTAGATTTGGCACAAGGCCAAAAGTATGGGGTACCTAGTGAGGATCGAACTCAGTACTCAGTTGTAATTGGTCCTACCGAGACGAGCTGACTAACCATTACACCACGTCGATGTACCCCACCACACCGCACTGAACATGGATTTATTGTGAAATTTTGCAATTTTGGCACAAGGCCGAAGCCCCAGCACGGAAGACAGAGAGTTCGATACAGTTCTGTATGTGTGTGTGTGTGTGTGTGTGTGTGTGTGTGTGTGTGTGTGTGTGAAATATATATATATATATATATATATATATATATATGTGTGTGTGTGTGAAATGTATATACATATATATATATATATATATATATATATATATGCAATTTGTTATACATATTATATTATTTATATATTATATATGCGCGGTACTAATTTGAAAGCGCTCAATATTAGTGATTGAGCTGACATATTTATATAGATAGGTATAAGTTTGTGACCCTAGGTTTCACGCTCTTGCGATCGTCAGACAAACTGATTAATTTTTTTAAAAAATTAGCTATATGCAGGGCTGCGTATATTGATGTATTTTTGTTGAAGTGGATTATTCGAGACAGATTCATTAATGGGGGAAATGTATCATACTACCCCATGATTCGACTTTGTATTTCTTTCTTGTACGTTTTGACACTTGAAATTTTAGCGTTCGTTTACAACCTGTCATTGTACTGCCGAAAACACCTACAATATCAATAATGAAGTCAGCTTCATTTTGGTTCTAAAATGGTGACTTGGATCTCAAAGACGCGCTTTTATAGTGGTTGCAAGTCGTCAATGGATAATGAAGACCAGTCCATGAAGGTTAATCCAGAAGCAGTTACTATGACTGGCAGAGAAGCTGACAGTAACCTCAACAGTAGTCAGGAAAAAAACAAAGAAACATCTACAAGAAGTAGGTAACTTGTGGGTTTGGTATCGATGCCGTATGATTCTTCGTTACTAAAATAACATAGCCTGTCTGGGTTACTCTCTGCCCAAAGGTAGAGAGTCCGACAAAGTAAGAACAATCGGACCACTCAAAGAATTAATTTCCGGTTGATTTTTTTTTTTTAATCATTTCACCCCGAGCAAGGCGGAAACGCCACTGATGTGCAAGGGGTTACATAAATGTAAAAAGATTAATTAGAAAAGAGTGAGGAGTACAAACTAGTTAGAAAGGAACAATAGAAAGCTGAGAAAGCAGGTGCGATGACAGATACATAGGTGGAGAGAAAGGGAAGGTTATACAGGGGAGGGGAGAGAGCTAGAGTCCAGTGGTTAGTAGATGAGTATTGACTTTGCATTTAAATTTCTGGAGGTTGTAGCCGTCAGGAAAGCAAGAATACGGGAGTGAGTTCCACAGGCGGGAAGTGCGAGAGAGGAAGCTGCAGGAGTAGAATTGTCGTCTGCATTTGGCTAACCTGACTGTGAATGGGTGGGACCCAGTTGCCAGTCTGGTTGCACGGGTAAACACCTGTTGAGGAGGCATCAGTGACTTAAGCTCATCCGAGCAGAAGCCATGAAAGTATTTATAGAAGAGACAGAGGGAGGCCACATTTCGACGATGGGAAAGTGGCTGCAGTCGAGTCGCCAGATCAGTACCTATCACATTACAGACTCTCCTTTGGAGCTTGTCAAGAACACTGAGGAGAACGGCAGGGGCACCTGACCATAAATGGCAGCAGTCTAGTGATATTTTCTAGGTGCAGCTTAGATGTGGCACAAGGCCAAAAGTATGGGGTACCTAGTGAGGATCGAACTCAGTACTCAGTTGTAATTGGTCCTACCGAGACGAGCTGGCTAACCATTACACCACGTCGATGTATCGACGCCGTATGATTCTTCGTTACTAAAATAACATTTTCTTGATCACGTACTGACTGTTGATGAAACCATAGAATTGAAAGTCCTACGAGGATTCATTAAAGGATGTAGCAATATTAACAACATTATATATGCAAACGACACAGTGTTGATGACAGGCACAGAAAGCAAATTACAAGAACTCTTACAGAAGGCAATAAAGGAAAACAAGAAGAAAGGACAAAATATCAAGCGTAAGAAAATAGAATGTCAGCAAAAAAACAAAAAACAAAAAACAAAAAAACAAAACAAAACAAAAAAAAAACAAACAAAAAAAAAGACCAAGATACAAATTACAAATTAGAGATATCAAAATCAAATGCCCTGGGTACGGCGATAAAGGACATTCGGCAACAAGACCTCTGATCATGACGTTTTGAGGAGCGTAGAACCAACTTAAATGCTCTTGATCTCGACCCCTGACCCGCCGTGGATGCATATGTTGGGGTCCCAGCTATGGATAAATTATTAGCCTCCACCAAACTGGTGGCAAAACACTATGAAAATAAACTTTAGAGTAAAATACCCGCAATAGGTTTTGGAAAAAAATACCAGTGATCTATTTTTTCAAAATTACCAGTAATTCTTGGTTTGAAAAAAAAAACTGCCAGCAATATCTTTGAGTCCCGATAAAAACTTCTTTACAAAAACACGCCAATGAAACCTGATCTACAAACCGATTTCTTACAAAGAATACATATTCATTTTTTTAATCATCTCACCCCAAGCAAAGCATTCTACTGCCACTGTTGCGCAGGGGGTTACACAGAGGAAAGTTATAAGAAAGAGGGGTTAGTTATAGGAAATGTCAGGAGGAGGGTAATCGACGGATGTGGATACCGGGGATGGGGGTGGAGTTAATGAAAAATGAGCTTGTGAGCATAGATGCGAGTTAGTGTGATAGGAGATGTCTATTGAACTTACATTTAAATTTCTGGAGATTGTAGCTGTCGGCTAAGAAAGTATATGGAAGGGAATTCCACAGGTGGGAAGCGCGTGAAAAAAAGCTGTTCGAGTAGAAATTGTGGTTACATTTTATCGGTTTCACTGTAAAAGGGTGGGACCTAGTTGCTAATCTAGTAGCTTGTGTAAATTCTTATCTCCGAGGCACCAGTGATCTAAGCTCATTGGAACAGAAATCATGAAAGTATTTATAGATTCTATTGATACGAACCTTAAAAATCTTATCGGCATTAAATAACACATTGGGGTAGATAATCCATAAAACCAAATAAATAAAACCAAAATAAAACAAGTGCAAAAACCTAACTATCTGAAATGTTTTATCAGTAGATGGAAAACGCGTCATTGAAATCCAAAGTCGGATTGGGATAGCGAAAGATGCTTTTCAAAAGTTAAACAAAGTATTAAAAAACGGAAAAATTGCATTGTTAACAAAAAAGAGTACTGAATTGTTATGTGATATCTGTACTCCTATATAACAGTGAACGCTGGCTCTTCTCATCACAGATGGAGAAGAAACTTCAGTCAACAGAAATGCGTCTCTACAGCAGGATGGTGAGAATATCATGGACTGAACATGCGAGCAACGATTAAATTTTTAGAGAAAATGGAAACAAAAATGACGCTTATACGTAACACCTGACATAAAGTTGATAATTCTACAGCGAAGAATAAGAGTTTAGAAAATTTGACGCTAAACTGTATATATATATATATATATATATATATATATATATATATATATATATATATAGTAAGAGTAAAGATAGAAAACAACAGACAACTTACCTTATGAGTGGTTTTAAGACCAGGAATTAGAAAATATAGCCAAAAGAAGATTCTCTTTCAGTTGACGAACTTGCTCCCCTCACCCAACCTTTCCAACTTAATCTCTACCGCAAAAAAAAATCTTTCTGTAAAGATATAATCTATAATAATACACCCTCTTGTTTATCCAACATAACGTGTCGTTGAAAATGTCAACAGCTTGATAAGATCTTGATGAAACCTCAATTTAAGGTGAATGTTTTAATATATTAGCAAGAAAGTAATGTAGGTTAGCGGTTCAGTATACTTAGCTGAATACACAATAACAATTATAAACAAGAAAATACATTATAACCTCTTGTAATTTCTTCAGAACAGAAAATTGAGCAAACATGCACATTATTGCCCGTGAAAAACCGAGTGTCAAAAGGACGGTTTTACAATTGACGTCGTCATTATTTGTACTATCTTCCTTCCATCCGCAGCAATGTTTTTTGTTTTAAAAAATTGATGTAATGAATAGGTAATAAATATGTATGCACTATCACTGGAATGTAATTGACTGGTGTCAGCCATAAATATGAACTAAGGCGAGGATGTCCATAGAGATCTAGAGGTCTACTGGTCTTTCACTAGAAATTTACCAGTAGAGGTCTACCGCTACTGACTACGCCTACGTCTCAGGATACTGCACACGAAGAGTACCGTCATTACGTCTATATACTAGATTGTTCTACCCGGTTATATTTGTCTAAAGCACTTAGCTACCTCGAATGATATATATATATATCCCTTTCCGGGTCATATCAAAAACTATCATTAAAATTATAATACAGTTTTATAATCGCTTCGCCCCAGGCAAGGCAGTACTGCCACTAATGTGAAGGGGGGAACATGTGAGGAGAGCGAAAAAAAGAACAAGGTACAGGGAATGTTCAAGAAAAGATAAGAGAAAAATGAGAATCAAGGCATTCTCGACAGGCTCCAAAGGAGAATCTGTAATGTGATAGGTCCCGATTTGGCAGCTCGACTCCAGCTACTTTATCAGCGGCGGGATGTGGCTTCCCTCTTTCTATTCTACAAATATTTTCATGGCTTCTGCTCCGACGAACTTAAGTCACTGGGGCCCTTGCCACATGAATTTACTCGTGCAACCAGACTAGTAACAAGGTCCCACCCATTTACAGTTAGATCAACCAAATGAAGCCGACAATTCTACTCCATCAGCTTCTTTTCTCGTGCTTCCCGCCTGTTGAACTCCCTTCCATATACTTGCTTTCCTGACAGCTACAACCTCCAGTAATTTAAATGCAATGTCAATACCCGTCTCTTAACCACTTGACTCCAGTCCTTTCTACATCACACCGTATATCTTGTTTTTTTCCTTTCTCTCTACCTTCGCAACAGTTTTCACGCCTGTGTTCCCATCCTTCTCTTGCCTTTTCTCTGTCACCCTCTGTAACTGGTTTGTCTTTCTCTTCACTCTCCTCCTGTCTAAACTTTTACTCTTATCTAGCCCCCTGTGCATCAGTGGCGGTACAGCTTTGCTAGGGGTTAAACGATTAAAAAAGATGGCAATTGACTTTGCACTTAAAGTTTTAAAGATTGTAGCTATCAGGGAATAATTATACGAAAGGAAGTTCCACAGACGAGAAATGCGAAAAACGAAACTGATAGAGTAGAATTGAGGTTTGCATTTGACTATTTCGAAAAAGGGTAGAACATATTGCCAATCTAGTAGCACATGTGAATTCATGTGGTTTGGGCACTAACGAAAGAAGCTCGTCAGAGCAGAAGCCATAAAAATACTTGTAGAAAGACAAAAGAAAACCACATTTCGTCGGTGAGAACTCTGAAATAAATAACAGGAGCATCTGACTAGATAGGGCAACAGTATTCAATGCACGGACGAATGGTAGATTTATAAATGTGCAAGATGGATTCTGACAAGAACCTCGAGATGAATAGCAGAAGCATCCGACTAGATATGGCAACAGTATTCAATGCACGGACGAATGGTAGATTTATAAATATGCAAGATGGATTCTAACAAGAAAAACCTGCTGACTCGACACAGTTACCCAACTTTTTTAGCAGTAGGCGTAGTCCTTCCACTTGAGGTTGGCTAAGAGAGTGAGGCCGAGGAGGAGCAGTATGATGTTTCCTGGGAGACTAGTGTCATCCATACTAATGGAAGATAGGAAAGCTTTTTTATGTTGGGTAAAAGAGAGCAGCTTAGTTTTGAAAACATTTTTCGCACTATGTACATTATTCAGTTTGGAAAATACGAAAACGTAAGGAATCAGCGCATATATATTTTCCTTAATTTTTAAGCCCTTCAAGTCCACCAAAATCTCTTAACCTGGCCAAATATCGAAATTATTGAGAACAGTAATACTGAATGTTAGGGAAAAACAACAATAATAGCACATTTTAAGATAAGCTCTGATAAAAAAAAAAGGTTACTGTGACATTAGGTTTATAAGTCCCCAAAATTCATACACTGATGTCCCCGATGACACAGTTGGAATAAAAGTGTTATCTGACGTAATCCAGTGACTTGAGTTGTGAGTTCAATACCTGGCCACAGCAGAGGGGAACAAAAACTTGAAGAGTTGAGTTATTAAAGGGGGAATAGCTGAAATTGAGATATATAGAAAAGTCATCGCATGTGGAACTAGAACAATCTACCCCGGTGAACGAAAAATGGGTTTGGTTCGAAATTCCAACTTATATCACCTGAAGAAGGCCGGGGGTTACAACAGCTGAAACGTCGTAAATATGACAATAATGACGAGATAAAAATGTAGATAGTTAGACTAGCTTATTTCAGAAATATAGACAGATTTTCTTTTGTTCTTGAAAATTTACAACAAAAATATTAAACACTATTAGACTGTTTATTTACAAGAATAATTTTATATTTACTACATTTAATACTGTAATATAACAATCTGGCCCCACCCGAGGAAGTGATGCAAGTGATGGTGTTTCCCGTCGGTGGAGGGGTCGGCGAGCGGCAGGGCGGGTGTTTGTGAAATACATCCTGTCGAGGCCGGAGCGGATGTCGTTTGACCTTATTTCCGACAGCGGCGGAAATGACTACGGAGGCAAACAGAACAGGTGTCTCTGGGAATTACGTGGGCGTTGCGTGGGCGAGGCAGGACCGGAAGGAAAGTCCCGGTTCTAGAAGACTATATAAAGACCTCGACACATGGATTCGCCAGCAGAGAACGGCCAGTGGAAGCAGAGGGACACCACAGGCAAAAACTACACTCCCGTCAACCCATTCTATGTGCGCTCTCACCCTTCCGTTCTCTATTCCACACGGTTCGTCGTCATTAATAAAAATATAACCTTATATTTTTATATATGCGTGTTTGTTGTTTTGTCGTCGTACGGCGATATATAACAATACAATGCAATATTTATCATTTACCAAAACCTAACTCAACACTGTTTCACTTCGCGTACTAAACGAGAACAAATGTTTCAGTGGAATTTGATAGTTAAAAAAAAAAATGTGAATATATGTGACCATAACAAATGAAAAAAATATATCTGGGAAATTCATTTTTTTTTCTCACGAAACTTATAATTAATTATGTGTTTATTTGTGTTTATTTAAATTTTCTTTTATAATTAATAAGCATTTTTATAATTATATAA
The DNA here is from genome assembly GCA_037127315.1 of Ascarosepion bandense. Lineage (NCBI taxonomy): Eukaryota > Metazoa > Mollusca > Cephalopoda > Sepiida > Sepiidae > Ascarosepion > Ascarosepion bandense. The sequence continues at coordinate 2,439,099 of JBBBDQ010000457.1, forward strand.
ATTAAAAATATTTCCATATTTAATTCTTTATGAGTTAAATAATGAACATTTAATGTATGACCTCAGATTGACATCCAAACATTTTTATGGTCCAGTAAATTATTCTTATTGCAAATATTTTTTATAATCTTGTAAATGAATAATTTGCAATCTTTGTGTCCGAAAAAATCGTTCTTTTGACACTTTAATATTCGGAGTGTTAAAAGAGCGGTTTTTTTCTTGACACCGCTATTATCATAACTACCTTCACTCCTCAGCAATGTTTATTGTTTTAAAAAGCGATGACTAGAATTGTAATAAGACCTATAGATATGATGAAAGTAAATTTATACATTTTTTGTTCTTGGGAATTTACAACAAAAATATTAAACAATATTAGACTGTTTATTTAGAAGAAGAATTTTATATTTACAACATTCTAAAAATTAGTACAGTTATATGAAAACTAATACATAACAGTTAAATTTATTGAAACTGATGATCATCATTTTTCTCTTGACCGGGTGTGGTTTAAGTCACGTCGTAGCTATGAACCTGACCAGTCTCCTCCACGTATCTGTGCTGTATACAGGTGAGTTATTCCTTTATGTGTAGCGTGTCATAGCCAAGTATGCCTGGCGAAACACCTCTCTTTACAAGTCAAACCACTGCCACAGTCCTCCAGCTTGAGGGCATCGTCTTGGTCACAGATACGTCGCCGTTGAGTCCATTTGTCAGACCCTCCACCCTAGTTGATTTTAATCTAGGAAATCCTCCGCCCAGCGACACCGTCCCATCACGTCACTGGCTGCATACATACAGGGGGCGATGGATAAATTGTCGTCTAACTTACGTATCGCACTTATTCTTTCACACTCAGTAACTCCTTGCATCTTAGTGGCTTTATTACTTTGCTTGGGGTGAAATGATTACAAAACGTACTTGGATTGCAAGAATAAATGAAAATAACACTGTAACAGATATACTTACCAAAATTACACAAAAATATCTTGAATTATGAAAGAGTGAAATTATTCAATAATATCGCCGTTAATTTCACCCACGGCCTTCAGACGATTTCGGAATCTCGTGCAACACTTCTTGACGGTCTCCTTGTTTAAGTTGGTAAATGCTGCCATAAATATTGCCTTCAGTTCATCTTTGGTGTTACAAGTTTTTTGGGGGGTGAGATACCTCACTCAACTGTGCTCCAGACATAATAATCAAGGGGGGGTTGCAGTCTAGGAAGTTAGGTGGGGAGATGTAAGGGGTGATGTGATCGCAGAAATTGTCTGACAGCCATGACTGGGTTCTCCTGCTTGTGTTGCATGGTGCAGACATGGTGCAGACATGACTGACTGGGCAGAAGATTATCCCGCAGTAGGTTGCCATTGCTTTCTGCGGTAGACTGGCTGCCGACCAAGGCTATAGAACCCAATCTGTCCCGTTATTTAACCCATAACTGGAAGGCATAGACGGATTAATACCTTTCCTAAGGGTATTTGCGCGTAAGTGAATGCAATGAATTCGGCCGGAATTCGAACTCGGCTCTCTGGAGTAGATAGACTAAACTATCGCCCGGTTCACACTCCACCCACGTCTATTGAACTGGTGTAGAGGCTCATCTCTTGTTCCCTGTTTAGGATGTGGTTTCCGGCTTTCTCTCTTCTAATCTTTTCACTCTTACGTAGCCCCCTGCACATCAGTGGCGTTACCGCCTTGCTCGGGGTGATATGATTAAAACAAAAAAGAAGATATATATATTTAGAACTCTTTGATAAAATTTAAAAAAATATGTAATGTTATTGATCCTGACCTAGTATCTCGACTTCAGTCACTCTCCCACTCTCGTAACATAGCTTCCATGTGTCTTTTCCATGAATACTTTCATCGTAATTGTTCTGATGAGCTTACCTCTACGATACCTAGACATTATGAATTTAAGAGCAGCACGATATTAGCAGTACGACGTTCCTGGATGTGCGTCATGGTTTAGTGAACAGAAACGAGAAATCAGGATGCCGAGTTCGAATTCCAGTTGAATTCGTTGCATTCACTAATGCGCAAATATCATTGGAAAAGATATTAATCCGTCGATTCTTCCTCCAGATATGGGTTAAAATAGCAGGACATATTGGGTTCTATAGACTTGGTTGGCAATCAGTCTACCGCAGAAAACAATGACAACCTAAAAAATTCTTTGCCCAGTCAGTTATGTCTCTTTTGAGACATGCTCACCCAAATGTGACTCACGTATGGCACTTAACGTATGGCACTTATTCTTTTACACTTACGTCTTAGTGGCTTTATTGCTTTGCATGGGGTGACATTATTTCAAAACGTACTTAGATTGCAAGAATAATTTTTTCCCTTGAGAGTGAATTCATGATTGTTTTAGAATACCAAATAATTTTCCAGATATAAGTCCTACTATTTAAACTGAGAGGAGGATGGTTTCATGCCTTTTCCAATGTTATTTGTGTGTAAGCGAATGTAATGAATCAGACTTGAATTTAAACTTTGCTCTCTGATTTTGAGGTGCTATCTAGTACGCCACCCGCACATCTACGTGAAGCAGAAAGGCCATCAAAGAATAACCTTTGGTTTGTCTGTATCAAAATCAAAACCTTTGTCTGTCTGTATCAAAATCAAAACAAGAAACTATTAAATATACAAGTAAGTAAACCGAAAGTCGAAAAACAACATTTGAAGGCATATATACGTTGTTTTTCTAGCGGTCAGTTCACATTTCTAACTGCGTAGTTCGGTACGATAAATGCACATTCATTATATGACGCTATTTGGCTGTTTGACAGTGAGGCCAATGCGAGACAGGCACCTCCGGCTACAGGAGAAGGTTTGTAAAGGCGATTGGTAATGAATTTCAAGTTAATCCTTCCCTTTTCCGGGGCAATCTCTTCTCTTCTCTCTGAAATACTTTTGTTATATTTTGCTGTCAACGTCTTGTTTACCCACAATTCCCATTAACATAAAATTGGGGATTTTATATAGCAGTAGTTCTTAACCAGAATCACATAGCCACAAAAGGGTCCTGTTTAATTTTTGGGGGGTCACAGAAAAATTGTTGGACTGGGGAGAGGGGACAAGTTCAATGAAAGAGGTCACACTGCTATAAAACTGTTACCCTTAGGATTTTAGTTTGTTATGGTTTATAAAATGGCGTGTGTTCTAAAAATAGAAAAAGATAGACACACTGACGTCAAGAATTCAAAATCGGGCAGCAAAACAAGTTAACGGTTTCTTTTGGTAGGAGTAGCAGTAAGAGTAGGAGTAAGAAGTAGGAGTAAGAAGTAGGAGTGAAGGACAGTAGTTTGGTAGGAGATATGAAAAGAGGAAGACGCTGTCAGTTGACCCCGAGAGTCCAGAAGGTATAGGTGCGTTTACTACTATGATCCCACCGTGAAGAGAAGTCAGCTAGTCTGCTCCTGTATCCACACACAAAAATTAACGGCTGTTAACTTGATGTAAAAACCTAAAGTTTTATATAAAAAATAAACGTCATTAATTCAAGTTTGTGTTATCTTCTAATTATACAAAACCAAGCAACACAACAGTGGTTTCATATCTCCTACCAAACTACTGTTCTTCACTCCTACTTCTTACACCTACTCTTACTGCTACTTCGACCAAAAGAAACCGTTGTTTTGCCGCCCGAGTTTGAATTCTTGGTGTCAGTGTGTCTATCTTTTTTTATTTTTAGAATACACAGCATTTTATAAACCATAACAAGTTCTAATAAACTTAAATTATTTAATAAAATAACTTTCAAATGTCTTTTATGTTACTTTTCTTACATTTATGTAAAATTCATGTACAGAACGTATTTTCCAAAATAATAGTTTATTTAATTTAACTGCTTCGGTTTTCAAAAGAAGCACTTTTGATGCTTATATGGAGAGATATCAGTTTATTTGTTCCGGAAATTGTAAAATGTGCTTTTGGTAAAGTGAACGGCAATGAGCAAGCCATAAAAAAATCATTCATCAAAAGAAAAACTATAAATCGAAAAAAGGTTGAGAATTGCTCGTTTTAATTTTTTTTTTACCAATCCTTAAGGATTTTTTATATCTAGTTTATTTTATTTTATACTAGCAGTATAGCCCGGCGTTGCTCGGGTGTAATAAAAGCTTTAAAATTAATCCATGGTCCTTGAGCTTAGACTCTTTGGACGTTGGTACGAATGACTAAAAAGCAATAGTTGTTTCCAGTTCTTAGCTAGGTTAAAAACCTAGCTAAGAACACTCGCAGACGCTTATAGTACAACAGTGTAAATTTTCAAGAAAATCGGTTCAGCTGTTTCGGAGTCTATAGGTAACGGACAGACACACACACACAGAGACAAAGTTCCATTTATAAATAAGTTTAAATTAGATATATGTGTTTGTTTGGGTTTTGTTTAATGGCATATAAACCTCTGTGGACAATTTAATGCCAAAAAGTGGGGGTTTAAGGTATGTTTTTAATGTTCGGTTATAGTTAGATGGAGATGCTAGGCAACCTCGACATTTTCGGCAAAGACATAAGAATAATCAAGAATCTCTACTGGCAGCAAACGGCCTGCATACGGACAGGTAACGACCTCAGTAGATACACAAAGATAGAAAAAGGCGTAAAACAATGATGTGTCTTTTCACCGGATTTGTTCAACCTATACAGCGTGAATATTTTGAGGACCCTAGATGACACGCCAGGATTTGTTATTGGAGGCCACAACTTGAACAACATAAGGTATGCGGACGATAGAGTGCTGATTGCGGACACGGAAAGTAAACTACAAGACCTCATACACAAAGTAGCAGTGGAGAGTGACAAGAAGGGACTACAAATAAACTTTAAGAAAACTGAGTGCATGGTCATCAGCAAAAGATACAACCCAAAATGCCAAATACAGATGGGGGATAACAAAATCAAACAAGTACAAGAATTTAAGTACCTAGGAAGTGTTCTAACAGGAGATGGAAAGTGCGACACGGAGATCCGAAGGCGAATTGGCATGGCAAAGGACGCGTTCCAGAAGATGAGCAAAATACTAACACACAGGAAAATCTCAATAGAAACGAAGAAAAGAGTGCTAGACTGCTACGTGATGTCAGTTCTTCAATACGGCAGTGAATGCTGGACAATATCATCGAAAATGAGGAAAAAACTGGAAGCGGCCGAAATGTGGTTCTACAGAAGGATGCTACGGATATCGTGGACAAGCAACGACGAGGTGTTAGAAAGAATGGCAACAAAAAGGAAATTGATGCTAAGCATCAGGAAAAGACAACTGAAGTTTCTGGGACATGCAATGAGGAAGGAGAGCCTGGAGAACCTGATACTGACTGGACAGAGAGAAGGAAGGAGAGACAGAGGAAGGCAGCGGATAACATATTTGCAGGGCCTGATCAGGTGGATGACGGAACGGGGGTTGCCAGGAGCAACAGGAGCAAACATACTAAGAGCCACAAGGGATAGGGAGACGTGGAGAGCCATGATCGCCTACGTCCTGAAGGGACAGGGCACATAGAAGAAGAAGAAGATAGATGGTTGATTTAGTCAGATTTTAATTATTTTTTTATTTCAGAAAACTGAAGATGTCTTCTAGTTTCTAGTTTCACAAATGTATTGCTAGTAATAATCTTTTCCTTCAAAAATGTATAATGGCAATATTTTTTTTCCTTCAGAAATGTATATCTTTCTATAAACGTCTATTTTTATGTATATATTTCTATAAAAGTGTATTTTTATACTTTCATAGTATTTTGACCCCAGTTTGGGTGTTAACTATTTGCCCATAGCTGGGACCCTAACAGGTGCTACCACTCCAGGTCAGGGTGCACCTGAAAACAACAGCAATTAAGAGGTGGTTCCATGCTCTTCACAACCTCCCAATCAGAGGCCTTGCTGCAGGATGCAGTTTATTTCATATGTATATAATATGTTTATTTCATATGTATATAATTGTTTTTACTAGTTTACCGTAGATATAACAATGTCAATATTTAAGAAATTCTTCAGTTACATGACACAAAAATCTGAAGGCGCAAAGAAATGGCAAACGTTGTGTTCCAGAAACTAAGCAAAGTATTAAGAAACAGGAAAATATCATTAGAAACAAAGAAAAGCTTGTTGGACTACTGCGTAATATCTCATTTTTTTTTACATCAGAATAGAGAAAGTGTTTTTCCAGAAATTAAGCGAAGTATTAAGAATCTTCAATATAAAGAAAAAATAGAGTGCTCAACCGCTGTGTAATATTTCATTTTTTTTACATCAGAATAGGGAAAGAGGAATTCAAGAAAGTAAGCAAAGTATTAAGAAACAGGAAAATGCCATTAGAAACAAAGAAAAGATTGTTGGACTGCTGCGTAATATCTCATTTTTTTTACATCGTAATAGAGAAAGTGTCTTTCCAGAAAAAAGCGAAGTAATAAGAAATAGAAAATCTTCATTACCAACAAAAAATAGAGTGATCAACTGCTGTGTAATATTTTATATTTTTACATCAGAATACGGAAGATGCCTTCAAGAAAGTAAGCAAATTATTAAGAAACAGGAAAATATCATTAAAAACAAAGAAAAGGTGTTGAACTGCTTCGCAATATCCCATTTCTTTGCCTCAGAATAGAGAAATATGTCTTAAAGTTAATCGGAGAAATATCATTAGATGCAAAGAAAATGGTGTTGGTCTGCTATATCATATCTATCCTCCTGTATGTCAGTGAATGACATAAGATGAGGTGTACTTTAAATCGCTCAACCACGAAAGATCTAACAAAGTATCAATTAACCTAATGCACTTCTATCGTTCAGACTTTTCAAAGTCTTTATCTGCGAACATAATATTTGTACCCAAAATATAAACGAAGTAATTTTTAGACAGACTCATTGCGCCTTCTCCAGATAAAGTTTGCCGCTGACATTAAGTGGAAGGATCGAATCAACTACAAAGTCTGCTACTAGAACATTTGGTTTTCTGTACTGTGATGGACGATTCTCATCTGAATCTATCTCATATATTTCTTTTTTTGATAATTACATCCCAATCGAGGCAATAAAGCTACTACGATGCAAGACACTGATTTTTAGAGAACATAAGGAACAAATCACTGACTTAAACAATATAATAAAAACTACTATTAAGGAGAGAGTACAATAAAAGAATAAGAATTAAAAAGACAGAAAATAACGATTGAGATTGAATTTAATTTTTTAAAGATAAAATTTGACTCAGAAGAAGAAGGAAATAGTTCCATAAGCGAAAAGTGTGATAGAAGAAACTGTTAGCATAGAACTTACGGTTTCATTTAGCCAATTCAACTGTAAAATGATGAGACATTGCCTTCAATCTAATATTGTGTTTAAATATATAGATATGATCATCAGAACAGTTATGATGAAATTATTTATAGAAAAGTCAACGTTATTGCGGTGGGAGAATGTTTGAAGAAGAGATGCCAGATCAGAACCAATAGCTTTGCAGATTCTTCTTTAGATTTTATCAAGAATAGCTAAATATATGAAAGGAGCATCAGACCAGTTTTCCAAATGCTTCACTAGCTTTCTGTATGCGGTTTGATACTTCCACATCATGATTATAGGACATGCTCAACGTGCTCCCAAGATACAAACGCACCAATTCTTTAACCATTCAAAGATGTTTGACTTCTCTGGAGCTGGCTGGTACATGGCTACCGTCTTTTTCAAACTGATAGTCAAACCCAGTACAATGTATGCATTAGAAAAAGCATCAGTGAGATGCTGCATGTCCCCATGCGAGTGAGCTACAAGATCGCAGTCATCTGCACATAGAAAATCAATGATGAACCACAAGTGAACCCCGACTTTGCATTGAACCTCCTGAGGGTACACAGTTTTCATGTTGAACAGTAGCGAATTTAAATGCCATGGTTGCTGTTCCTAAATGTCTGTTCAAAAACGATAGAGAAGTATAGTGTAAACAGGCTTGGAGCTGGAATGTCACCCTTCGCTTGATTCCATTCTCAACTGTCACCGGTTCGAATAGTGATCTTAATAAAAAGTTCTGTTCGAAATTCCTAGCACCTGAAGAAGTCGGAGCGTACAACGACTGAAACGTCGTACAAATGGCAACAAAGATTTAGGACAATAGTCCAAATAATGTAAATAGTGTTTTGTCCCTGTGTCAAGCAACTCTTTCCGTTTCCTCATTCCTTTACGCAAGCTCATCAATTAGGTTGCCTGTTGCCTTCTCGAGTCTTTTTTCCTTCGGCGTGTTCTATGAATGTCAAATTTTCCAAGCCGTCTTTCTTCATCATATGTCCCGGATATTTCAGCTATCCTTCTTTTTATTCTAAATATTGTTCTTTTTTGTTTTGATTATCTTTAAAGCTTGTACACTCCATCCATAGTATTCTCAGCATCCTTCAGTAGAACAAATTTTTTGTCGTCTCAAGTCTCTTCATTATCAGCGAGGAGATCGTATATACTATCATACAATAGGATTGATATTAAATAACATTAGCACCAGTCACGATGAATGGATATTCGCTTGGAGATGTTACGTTCCTTGTGTGACTTCTTAACACGCTTTCTTCTGTTGCCCCACACAAACCCTGCTCTGCCACCCACCTACTCAGGCACTTCAAATATGTTATCCGCTTCTTTCTCCTGTCTCTCTTTCCTTCTATCTAACCTGTGAGTATTAGATTCTCCAAGCCTTCCTTCCTCATTACATGTCCCAAGAACTTCAGCTGTCTCTTCCTGATGCTCAGTATTGATTTCCTTTTCGTTTCAATCCTTTCCAAAACCTACGCATTGCTCACATGCTCGATCCATGATATCCGAAGCATCCTTCTGTAGAACCACATTTCAGTCGCTTCACGTATTGTCCAGCATTCACTGCCATAGAGAAGAACAGAAATCACATATTAATCTATTACTCTCTTTTTTGTTTCTGGTGAAATTTTCCTGTCTCAGTTTCTGGAATGTGTCCTTGGCCATTCCAATTCGCCTTCGGATCTCAGTGTCGCACTTTCTGTCTTCTGTTAGAACACTTCACAAGTAATTAAATTCTTGTACTTGCATGATTTCAGTATCCTCAACCTGTAATTGGCATTTTGGGCTGCTCTGTTGCTGACTACCATACATTCGGTTTTCTTGTAGTTTATATGTAGTCCTTTCTTTCGAATTCCTTCGTCTACCTATTTTTAGGAGGTTTTGTAGTTTTCTATCTACGTGACGGCTATCAGCACTCTATTATCTGCGTATCTTATGTTGTTCAGATTGTGACCGCCAATGACAAACCCAGGCATAATTTCTTCAGGCCTCATCTGGAACTCCTACATATGATCCATTGCTAAAGATGCAGAAAAGAATGATCGGTTCCCTATACTGCTTCAGTTAGTACCTGGCTCTTCGTTCTATCCTTTACATTTATAAGAACCAGGGGGAGCTTAAAATGGAGTAGTCACCTTTTGTGGGATCTTCTCAGTCTACCCTTTCCAGTTCAATATCGTCTCAGAGTCCTTTTGGGTGACGAATTATTTTCAACCCTCCAGACCATCTCTCTCATAAACGGGATGTGGAAATCTTCTCGCTACTCAGTCGCTATTACTTCGGAAAGTAATCAGACGAACTGCATTTCTTGGTTTTAACCTCCATGGTTAGGACCCGCTATGCCACTCACATAGTAGCAAACCACACCCATTTCCTCCGTAATTCACCGGCAAGAATTTAGTTTGACTCGAACAGTTTATTCCTGCGAACCACTGCTCTGTGGAACAGACTCTCAAGAAAATGTTTTTCCGGTCACGACAATCTTAACCTGTTTAAGTATAAGGTTAACCGATCTCTTCCCCTCCTATCGTCATAAACTGTCTATTTTTTCGCTAACCATCTACTATGTAAGCAATTATTATTCCACTCGAACAGCTTCTTCCCGCGAACCACTGCTTTATGGAACCGACTCTCAAAAAGATGTTTCCCCGATCTCTACGATATTAACCTGTTCAAGTCTAGAGTTAACCGTTCTCTTCCCCTCCGTTATATTCATCTCATATCCATTTAAACTACTCCTTAAATCAACCCTCTACCTCGAATGTCTCTCTGCCCTTGCATCACTATTTTATGTTTATGTTCCATCAGATCTAACCTTCACGGCTAGGACCCGGCATTCCACTTATGTTGAGCAAACTACTCACATTTCCTCCGTATTCCATTGAAGGAAAGTCCCACTCGAACAGCGCAGGTGGACTCCCAAGAGGATGTTTTCCCGATCACTACAATCTTAACCTGTTTTAAGTCTAAGGTTAACCGTTATATTCTCCTCGTATCCATTTCAACTACCTTTTAAATCAACCCTCTTCCTCGAATGTCTCTTTGGCCTTGCATAGCAATCTTATGTTTATGTTTCATCAGATCTAACCTTCACAGCTAGGATCCGGCATTCCACTTATATTGAGCAAACCACTCACATTTCCTCCGTATTCCATTGAAGAAAAGTCCCACTCGAACAGCGCAAGTGAACTTAGAAGAGGATGTTTTCCCGATCACTACAGTCTTAACCTGTTTAAGTCTAGGGTTAACAGTTTTTTCCCCTCATATCCACATAAACTGCCTTTTACTCTAACCCTTTACCTCGAGTGGCCTACGGATCGTGTACAAGGTGAACCTCATATAAAAAAACTAAAACAAAAGAGTTTCACACTCTTTTCTTTGTTTTTAACAAATTTTTTCCGGTTTGTTAATACTTTACTTAGCTTTTCGAAGGCTCTTTTGCTAATGCAACACGCAGTCTTGTTTTGGTGTTATATTTTCCTTCATCTGATAAAACACTTCTCGATAACATCTCCAATTCTTAGTTTCCATCATGAGATTTTTCTGTTGCTAACGTCCATACATTCTTATTACACTTGATGTGTTATTGTTTTTCTTTTTTGTTTTTTTTTTTTGTTTTTTTTTTTTATCGTTTGTCAAGTTTTCTAACTACTGTTTGACTACCTTGTCCCGGAGGCCTTGAAGCTTTTTCTGTTTCATATGAACACAGTATCATCTGCGTCAGAAAACTTACTTCGAATATCTTCTCAGCCGTTCTCTAAGTCACGCATACAGTAGTCTAACGCGTAGCAATCTTTGTGATCTGTTATGGACTGGGTGTTTGTCTTCTAATAACTATAATGCCTTAATTTTCTGTATGTGTGAGGCCTTGCTTTATCTTGATGAGTAGGCAAGTCATCATGGACAATTCTGTGTGCTGTCTCAACAGATAGGCTCAAAGTCCTTGCAATATCATCCACTGTTACCCTTCTGTCAGACTGAATGAGGTCATTGACTGATTCGATCACCCAGGTCTGTCTTCATCCTCAACATTACTCCGTTTTTCTTTAAACAATTTAGCCCACTTGTAGACATTTTGTTTTGGTTGAAACATATGGCACCATACACAGTTGACATTCTCCTATGAATTTCAACTGTTTTTCACCTTTCAGCAACCAAAAACTTGATAACTGACCTCTATTCAATCCTGGAGCATGCTTCTTGGTCGGCCATCTTTGTTAATCTCCAAAACTCTCAAACTTTTTTTTCAATCTGCAAAAAAAAAAAAAAAAAAAAAAAATCCCTTTGAAAAAGAAGTAAAGGAAAAAAATAAGCATCTATCTGTATTAGAAGTGCTTATACCAAAAATTTCACCTTATTTATTGAATGACCCTCGTAGAAGTCCTTATACCAAAAATTTCACCTTATTTATTGAATGACTCTCGTACCTTTCCCTTATTCCCGCATAAGTGAATGTGGAATTCGAACTCTGCTCTCCGATTTTCCGTTCCGAGCTGATATCCACTACACCAGAGTGCACAGCTGCTACCCGACTATATTACAGCAGTAAGCTGTTAAAAGAAAGTGTCTACCTAATTTAACAATAATTATTAAATATGCATTTCCATAAGAAATGTTCTGACACACTACATTTCTTGATTTTACTTCGGTTGGAACTCAGTTCAGTTATATCAGTGAGATATATGCACTGACATTTTTACATGACAGGTTCCTATTATGTTTATATAAGTTGAAGGGCGGAACTTGTCTTAAATGTTCCACTCTTAATTAAAGCATTAAGATATGAAACGTAGATATAGCTTTAAATTTAGGTTAGAAACAACTTAAATTTAGGTTAGTATAAAATAAGCACCCGCTTCAAAGCAAGTGTTGATCAGATTATGAACAATTCGAAAAACAAAGAGAATTTATCTTACCCATTAAAAAAAGGTTGTTTTTTTTTAAAATATAGATCGGTTCTTTTGCCTATGGCCAGAGTTGATGTCCACTTTGTCAATTATTGCGTTGCAGCCTTCATCTTTCTTCTTTGAGATTTACTCGTCTTTAAGCTAGACACAGCGCCATGTCCATGACACTTTCCCGTCAGATTCTCAAACGTAGCACCTGACCGTCTCACAGAGTGCTTGGTCCAATGACGGTACAGATGAGGTGCAATAACCGTAGTTCATTTTTCTTTCGAGATGTCCTGTGAATATCAAATTCTCCAAGCCCTCTTTTCTCATTATTTGTCTCAGATAATTCAACTATCCCTGATTCTAAGTATAAATTTCCTTTTTCTTTCTATTATATTAAAAGCTTCCTCGTTGCTTACACGCTCCGTTCATGGCATTCTCAGCATCCTGCTGTAGAACCACATTTCTTTGGCCTCAAGTCTATTTCTTACTAGCAGTATAGCCCGGCGTTGCTCGGGTGTAATGAAAGCTTTAAAACTAATCCATGGTCCTGGAGCTCAGACTCAGTCTAAAGAATATTTGTGTGAAGTAAGGTGAGAATTGGATAAAAATTGTAGATTTGTATAAAGGACATACAGACAGATAAACAGACACACACACAAACATCTTGCCTTTTATATATATGTATTATCGATTTTCTGCACTATTGTAAGAACTGCAACCTTGAAACTTCTGAATATCGTTTCTTATGTTTTTGCCTATGAGTGTATCAAATTTGATAAAAATCGGACCACTCCTTCTAGAACCCGATTTTTTCGATTATCGATTTTCGGTATTTATCGGGGTGGTGGAATTACCTCGACACAAAACCTAGCTAAGAACACTCGCAGACGCTTATAGTACAGCTGTGTAACATTTCAAGAAAATCGGTGCAGCCGTTTCGGAGTCTATAGGTAACGGACACACACACACACACACACACACACACACACACACACACACACACAAAGTTCCATTTATAAATATGTTTAGATCTGTGAGGACATTGTCCAGTATACTCTGGCATGAAGCATTAATGATATTAAAAACAATCTTGCACTCTTTTCTTTGTTTTTAGCGAAATTCTCCGGTCTCTTAAGACGTTTTATAGGTTTTGGAAGGCATATTTTACTATTTCAAAGCACGTTTGGATTTCGGTGTGATATTTTCCATCATTTATTAAAACATTTCTTATGGCTTCTGCTCTGACGAGCTTAGGTCACCGGTGCCCCCCCCCCCCAATTTACTCAGGCAATCAGGCTGCTAACAAGGTCTCACTCTTCTACAATTAGATCAACCAAATGCAGGCGACAATTCTACTGCTTCTTTTCTCGCGTTTCTCGCCTGTGGAACTCCCTTCCATATACTTGCTTTCCTGACAACTACAACCTCCAGGAATTTAAATGCAAAATCAATTCCCATCTCTTATACACTTAACTCCAGCCCTTTCCACATCACCCCGTGTATCGTGTTTTATTTCTTTCTATCTGCCTTCGCAACTGTCTTCACCCCTGTGTTCACATCATTCTCTTGCCCTTTCTCTTTCGCCCTCTGTAGCTGGTTCGTTTTTGTCTTCACTCTTCAATCTCCTCCTGTCTAAAACTTTAAATCTCTTATGTAGCCCACTGCACATCAGTGGCGGCACTCCCTTGTTTGGGATGAAACGATTAAAAAAAAAAGATATTTAAACTTTGTTTGATGCTGAAATCGCCAATTCGTGATTCGCATTTCGGGGTTTTTCTCTTGCTGACGATGCTGTTTTCTTACAAATGATAGTCCTTTTTTTTAGGTTTTATTTATCTTAAATACAAAGATTCTGGCTCAAGGCCAAAGAGAAGGGAGGGGGAACAAAACTTGGGATGGTCTTCAGTAACTCTATCCTATACCTAGCTAATCGGATTCACGACCCATACATACGTTACAATTTTCTCAATCACCATAAGAATTTGTCCATCAACACTCATACCTATCGTACACCAAAATACCGCGAAACATACCGGGGACCTACAAAACGCCCCAAATGTGCATAAAAATTTGTGAATATTTACAATATTTTACAAAAATAACTTTAAAAATTTGCACATGAAAATGATATGCTGGGAAGAGGGTATGAAGAAACAAAAAATCCCCAAAATAAAAACAATTTCAAATGAATATATAAACATGGTGTTAGTAAGACCCAAACACACCCACATAATTAAAGAGGCCGCTGTATTCTGCCTTAAAAGACAAAATCAAGTAGCTCTCTTTCTAAAGGGGAATGGAGAGGCAGGGTTAAAAATAAAGTGGACTGGAGAATATATAAGGCTGACCCAGCCGAGAATGAAAACGGGACAAAATAATAATGGACAATGGGAATCTCGAACTGGATCATAACAAAAGCAATGGAGCCGGGGACAGGCCAGGACAAACACATTCACTCACATTAACTAGGTACACAAAAGAATACTAACCTTGACCGCGGGAGGGGTTCCAACGGAATCCACCCCGATGTGCCCATCAGATCTAAAAGAGAAAATCAAGGCTGGCCCCGGTCACGCGAACCAGGCTCGCTGCATATACCCACCTTTCGCTGAACTCTGTCGGGTGCAGTCGTTTCCGTTCAGTTCTAATCTTCATTTTGAGCTGGTGCTCAAAATATCGGATTAGATCCTGATCCGAAAGACGACCTCCCCGCAAGACTTCCTCCAGACGCGTCATCCAAATCACCATTCTAGCCGTGGCCAGTAGCGACAGAAACACCATCCGCTTCACTCCAGAGTACGGGGGCGACACATTGTCCACAGCGTATGCGCGATCAATGAGCACAAGCTCCCGCGGCGCGATACGAGCAGTCAACTCGCCGACACGCTCCCACAACGGGCGAACGCGCGAACAATGGAAGAAGGCGTGCGCAGACGTCTCCTTGATTCCAAGGTTGCAACGCTCACAATCTGGCAAATCCGCCAGGCCCATTGCGAAACGCTTGTCATTGAGCGACAAACCATTCCGAGCCAATCGCCAGGTCAGAGAAAACTCAGAGTTGCTGAGCCAATCCGCACCTGGCGCCCAAGACCAATGAGAGCGGTACTCCACTCTCGACATGCCGAGCTTACTCCACAGCTTATCCTTCACGGCACCCTCCACTAATCCCCGATAGAAGATTTTCCTAGGCTGTGAAAGGTCACTGGACCGTGGAATGGCCTGCAAGGCCGCCAGACATTCGAGCAGGAATTTCGGTCGCACCCAAGGCCTGACGGTCAGCCATAGGGTCGGGGGAGCGATGGTAAGGCAAGGGAACATGTCCCTCACTACCCCCGCAAGCAACCGATCTTCCTCCAACGCGCGCCTGAGAAATGCCAACCTCGAAGCGAGCACGTGGCTCCTCAAGTGTGGCATCCCCAGACCCCCTTGACACGGACGGAGGCAACAGACTCCTTTGTCGACCATGTGTTTGCGTCCTCTCCACAGGCAGGAGAATAGCAAACGCTCGAGCGCCTTCTCATGATCGTCACAAAGGGGAAGTACTGACAGCCGGTAAAGGATCATGGGAAAGAGGTATGTGTTACACACCTCCGCCAAGCCCTTCACGGAGAGACCCCGTCGACGCCAAATCTTGACCGACGCGCCGACCTTTGCCAGTACTTCTGACCAGTTTTTCTCCAGCTGTAAGTCCGGACCGAACCAAACTCCGAGGATTTTGACCGGCCCGTCCGTCCAGCTGAAGGGCCCCGGGAGGGAAGCACCCTTCCAGGCACCCAGCCGCAAGCCGGATGACTTGTCGCGGTTAATTCTGGCCCCTGTCACCTTCTCGTACCGTACAAGCGCCTGCTGTACCGCCTCTATGTCCCTGCGGGAGGACACAAAGGTCGTTACGTCATCGGCGTACGCGGAAACCCTGGCTCGAGCTCCACCAGGGACTGCAATTCCACGCAGGACCGGACTGCCCGTCTCGTCCCTTAGCCTGCGAAGGAGGGGCTCCAACGCCAGGACATAAAGGAGAGAAGACAGTGGACAACCCTGTCGGACCGACCTAGACAGCGCGAAAGCGCCCGACAGCTTCCCGTTCACCTGTACCACAGCCTTGGGGGAGCGATACAGAAGGCTAATCCAGCGGCTGAAGTCGGGTTTGAATCCGGCGGCCTGCAGGACAGCAGCCAGGTAGCCATGGTCAATCCTATCAAATGCCTTGGACTGATCCAAATTGATCAGCGCGGCCTCATCGTCGTCTTCTACACCCTCTATGATCGTGCGAATCAAGTGCAGGTTGCTCTGAATTGTTCTCCCCTTCACAGAACAAGTCTGATCCGGTTCCAACAGAGACTCGGCAACTAGCTGCAAGCGATTCGTCAGGATCTTGGCCAAAATCTTTAACTCTGTGTTTAGCAGAGTTATGGGCCTGTAATCATCTAGTTCCCTCCCAACCTTCTTGCCTTTTCTCAACAGCGTGATCACGCCCCTGGTGATCCGACCGGGGATGGACCCCTGCCGAAACCAGTGGTTGAACACGACAGCCAAGATCGGGACAAAAAGGTGCGACATCCTCAAGTACATTTCATAGGGCAAACCATCCAAACCTGGCGACTTGCCACTGCCGACCTTCTTCAAAGCCACGTAGATTTCGTCCTCCGTAATCTCCCCTTCGCAGCTAGCCGCTTCAGCCGGCAAAAGCCGGGGAAAGTCAGCCAAATAGCTGCGAAACTCCTCGTCACGGAGACCAGGCTCCTTGGTAAATCGGTGCTCGAAATGCTGCCGGAACGCCTCGCACATGTCGTCAGTGGACCTAAGGAGATGTCCCTCCGGGTCGCGCACCTCTCGAATGTACCGGTCGCCGGCATGGCGAATTTCTTCCTTGCGCAGTTCTGCGCCCATGTTCACAGCTTCGGAAGACATCTTGCTTAACTTAGCCCTAATTACCTGGCCCATGTAGCGCCCGCTAGTCGAGCGCTCCAGGGCCTCCCTGGCTAAGGCTATCGCTAGGGGATCCCCACCAGCCTCCGCCCGGGCGAAATTAGCACTAAGTGTCTTTGCCTCCGCAGCCTTATCTAGGTTGAGCCGCTGGCTATATTTGGTGGCGAAAGACCTAATGGTGTCCTTAAGGTTAACCCACCACTTACTCCCAATGACTCGCCCAATTAACGCCCGCTGCACTAGTTTTGTCAGCTGGTCACGAAAGTCCCGCCTGTCCAGTAAGGACTGATTGAACTTCCAATAACCAGCCAACCTAGGCCTAAAGTCTAACACCACCCGGGCACAAACGAGTTTGTGGTCCGAGTAGCCTAACCAGTGAAACGTTGGACATTCTAAGAAGTCTATGTCGGCTTCTCTCACTAACATCCTATCCAGGTACGCGGATACCCGGGTAGAAGGCCAACTATGCGTCCACGTCCACATGCTCCCATCCGGATGATCGACCCGGTATCTATCGACGAGACCAAATTCGCCGATCAGATCAACCAGGCTACGATCACCACTCCTCCCGCTAGCGCCCCTTCCTCTATCCCATTTGGGGGTTAGGACGGCATTCCAGTCCCCAACTAAGATTAGCCGTGTTGAATGCACCATGAAGGGCTCCAACAGCCGAAAGAAAGAGACACGCTCACCTTGAACATTGGGCGCATAAACCACAATCAGCCGGAACGACTTGCTTTTCACTGCAATATCGGCCACGATCAGCCGGCCCTCGGCACCGACATGGACAAGGTCAATCCTCGCGTCCAGGGTACGCTTGACCAGCAAAGAAACACCTCTGGCATGCCGGCTCCCGTATGCTGAATAGACGACAAAGTCGTTAGACAGCACACCCGAGTCGACTTCGCAAACAAAGTGAGTCTCTTGGATCGCGGCCACATCCACGCCGAAGGACAAGAGGTCACGAAGCAGGCGAGCCGCCTTACCCCGATCCCTCAGGCCATTCGCATTCAAACTGGCTATCTTGATAGACATCTTTTAAACCTGTAAAATAAAAAGAAGAATACGCATGTATCAACTTTAAACATGGGCACATACCGGATAAAAATCATTGGGGGAAAGGACCCCGACGGACTGTCCAAGGGAACCCGTTCCTATATCGGACGTAACCCGTCCGTCATGGACAATACCGCCAACGTCCGTGGGGTATGTTAATTTTACCACCCTATATAAACAGGGGTGGAGTAAAACTGGGAGCCTCCCAGCACAATTTTTTGCCATCTTGCGCAATTCAGGAGTTCCACTCCTTAACATCACTATATTGGGATAGAGTCTTTCAGCAGCCTCCACGTGATCCCATACACGGAGATTACCCCCTGTGGTCCTAATGAGGGTGATTACCCCCGGAGCCTCAGGGAAATTAAATGGGTCCTCCGACGACTTTCCATTTATCTCTTTAAGCTTAAGGAGTGGCTTCAAAAGTGCACGCCTTTGTGCACTCCACTCCTTAGCTATCTCCTTGGTGTCAACTTTCATCAGGGCTTCGCCCTTTGGGAGAGACTTTTTCTTTTTGGGCTGGGAAACCGTAGGAGAAGGGGTGGGAGAGGGGGAAAGTGTTTTTCTTGGTAAAAGGGGTGTCAGCTTGAAGGCCGGGGACTGGGAAAGGGAAAGATGTTTGCTAGTTTTAAGAAAACATCTTTCCCTTTCCCAGTCCCCGGCCTTCAAGCTGACACCCCTTTTACCAAGAAAAAAAAAAAAAAAAAAAATCCCTTTGAAAAAGAAGTAAAGGAAAAAAATAAGCATCTATCTGTATTAGAAGTGCTTATACCAAAAATTTCACCTTATTTATTGAATGACCCTCGTAGAAGTCCTTATACCAAAAATTTCACCTTATTTATTGAATGACTCTCGTACCTTTCCCTTATTCCCGCATAAGTGAATGTGGAATTCGAACTCTGCTCTCCGATTTTCCGTTCCGAGCTGATATCCACTACACCAGAGTGCACAGCTGCTACCCGACTATATTACAGCAGTAAGCTGTTAAAAGAAAGTGTCTACCTAATTTAACAATAATTATTAAATATGCATTTCCATAAGAAATGTTCTGACACACTACATTTCTTGATTTTACTTCGGTTGGAACTCAGTTCAGTTATATCAGTGAGATATATGCACTGACATTTTTACATGACAGGTTCCTATTATGTTTATATAAGTTGAAGGGCGGAACTTGTCTTAAATGTTCCACTCTTAATTAAAGCATTAAGATATGAAACGTAGATATAGCTTTAAATTTAGGTTAGAAACAACTTAAATTTAGGTTAGTATAAAATAAGCACCCGCTTCAAAGCAAGTGTTGATCAGATTATGAACAATTCGAAAAACAAAGAGAATTTATCTTACCCATTAAAAAAAGGTTGTTTTTTTTTAAAATATAGATCGGTTCTTTTGCCTATGGCCAGAGTTGATGTCCACTTTGTCAATTATTGCGTTGCAGCCTTCATCTTTCTTCTTTGAGATTTACTCGTCTTTAAGCTAGACACAGCGCCATGTCCATGACACTTTCCCGTCAGATTCTCAAACGTAGCACCTGACCGTCTCACAGAGTGCTTGGTCCAATGACGGTACAGATGAGGTGCAATAACCGTAGTTCATTTTTCTTTCGAGATGTCCTGTGAATATCAAATTCTCCAAGCCCTCTTTTCTCATTATTTGTCTCAGATAATTCAACTATCCCTGATTCTAAGTATAAATTTCCTTTTTCTTTCTATTATATTAAAAGCTTCCTCGTTGCTTACACGCTCCGTTCATGGCATTCTCAGCATCCTGCTGTAGAACCACATTTCTTTGGCCTCAAGTCTATTTCTTACTAGCAGTATAGCCCGGCGTTGCTCGGGTGTAATGAAAGCTTTAAAACTAATCCATGGTCCTGGAGCTCAGACTCAGTCTAAAGAATATTTGTGTGAAGTAAGGTGAGAATTGGATAAAAATTGTAGATTTGTATAAAGGACATACAGACAGATAAACAGACACACACACAAACATCTTGCCTTTTATATATATGTATTATCGATTTTCTGCACTATTGTAAGAACTGCAACCTTGAAACTTCTGAATATCGTTTCTTATGTTTTTGCCTATGAGTGTATCAAATTTGATAAAAATCGGACCACTCCTTCTAGAACCCGATTTTTTCGATTATCGATTTTCGGTATTTATCGGGGTGGTGGAATTACCTCGACACAAAACCTAGCTAAGAACACTCGCAGACGCTTATAGTACAGCTGTGTAACATTTCAAGAAAATCGGTGCAGCCGTTTCGGAGTCTATAGGTAACGGACACACACACACACACACACACACACACACACACACACACACACACACACACACACACAAAGTTCCATTTATAAATATGTTTAGATCTGTGAGGACATTGTCCAGTATACTCTGGCATGAAGCATTAATGATATTAAAAACAATCTTGCACTCTTTTCTTTGTTTTTAGCGAAATTCTCCGGTCTCTTAAGACGTTTTATAGGTTTTGGAAGGCATATTTTACTATTTCAAAGCACGTTTGGATTTCGGTGTGATATTTTCCATCATTTATTAAAACATTTCTTATGGCTTCTGCTCTGACGAGCTTAGGTCACCGGTGCCCCCCCCCCCAATTTACTCAGGCAATCAGGCTGCTAACAAGGTCTCACTCTTCTACAATTAGATCAACCAAATGCAGGCGACAATTCTACTGCTTCTTTTCTCGCGTTTCTCGCCTGTGGAACTCCCTTCCATATACTTGCTTTCCTGACAACTACAACCTCCAGGAATTTAAATGCAAAATCAATTCCCATCTCTTATACACTTAACTCCAGCCCTTTCCACATCACCCCGTGTATCGTGTTTTATTTCTTTCTATCTGCCTTCGCAACTGTCTTCACCCCTGTGTTCACATCATTCTCTTGCCCTTTCTCTTTCGCCCTCTGTAGCTGGTTCGTTTTTGTCTTCACTCTTCAATCTCCTCCTGTCTAAAACTTTAAATCTCTTATGTAGCCCACTGCACATCAGTGGCGGCACTCCCTTGTTTGGGATGAAACGATTAAAAAAAAAAGATATTTAAACTTTGTTTGATGCTGAAATCGCCAATTCGTGATTCGCATTTCGGGGTTTTTCTCTTGCTGACGATGCTGTTTTCTTACAAATGATAGTCCTTTTTTTTAGGTTTTCCTTTACTTCCTTGGCTAGGAGGTTCTGTATTTTTCTTTCTATGTTCGCCATCAGCACAATGTCATTTGCATATCAACATTTAATAACCGTAGCGGTACTTTTGTTGATCGACGGCGATAAAAACACCAAATCACAAAATGTACATTATCAAGTGCGTTGAGTGATGGGTTGAAAGGGTACATCGTTGAACTGAGACCTGGTTTGTTGCAAGCTACTATCCGGGTAGTGTAGTCACAGATGATGGTGAGAATGATACAACGCATAAGGATGGCGAAAGATGCTTTTCAGAAAATAAGCAAGCTCACACTAAAGCATGCCAGACTAGAATTTGTCCTCAGGATTACAATCAACCATAAAGGGAGCCAGAGCAAAAAGATCAAGTATCCTTGCATCTGAAACTGGGTGCAAATGTGCAAAAGAATTGTTTTACATGAAACTTTATAAACACCCACTCCAAAGAGCAGTGAGGGCAGTCTCTCACACGTCGCCGTTAAGAATGTGAAGTCAAAAAACAGCAAACATAATGAGAGTTAATAAAGGGACAAAAGTTATTAGGCTAAGTTATAAATAAATTTCGTTTTTCTTTATCAACATTATTCTAAAGAATAATAAAGTACAATTATATTTTATTCAATTATATTGTTGTAATATTTAAGTGACTATCTAATTAGGCAAGGTAATGTGTAGACTGTGCGTTGTGGTCCAGTGGATATCGGCTCAGAACGAGAAACCGGGGAGCCGAGTTCGAATTCCAGTTGAATCCATTGTATTCACTACGCGCAAATACCCTTGCGAAAGGTATTAATCCGTCTCTTCCTTCCAGTTATGGGTTAAATAGCAGGACAGATTGGGTTCTATAGCCTTGGTCGGCAACCAGTCTACCGCAGAAAGCAATGGCAACCTACTGCGGGATAATCTTCTGCCCAGTCATTCATGTCTCTTTCGAGACATGATTGCCCAAGCGTGTATCACATATGACACTTAACTGACTGACTGACTGAATGTGTAGACTATATAAATAAGGGTAGATCAGCTCCTAGTATGCGAGTATCGTTAGCTGATCAGCAGAGGAATTCGCTTCTCTGCCAATACTATTTACACAACCCATGGAGGCTCATCAGGAGGGATCTTAGTTTATTGTCTAACGCGTGAGGCATCCCCAAAATTGGTAAGTACCGTGGGGGCTTGAGAATTTTCCCACAGTATTGCCATTAAACGTCCACGGCTATATCGTGTTGAATACACCGGTTCCCGTCTGATCACCGAAATTAAGCAACATCGAGCCTGGTCAGTACTTAAATGGGTGACCATTTGGGAATACCAGATGCTGTAAACGTAAGGACAAAGAATGGTCCACCGGTCCTCCAGGTTTGGGGGTTGGGTGCAGGGCTAACAACCCTGTCCCGTAAAAAAAACAGTTGTTACAGAAACAGCAACAAAGAGTTGCTGCCCTATGCACCATCTGGGTGTGATGGATAAATGATGATTGCCATTAAACACGCTTTTAAACTGAACTTGATTATTCTTGTTGGTTGCGGTCTTGTGTTTTCAAGGAGGAGAATAGCATTTTCCCTGTTGACGATCAAACATTTATAGACTCGTTACAGGTACTGAGCGTATAAATATGCATTTAATATTTCATTGCATTTTAAGAACTCTACAGAAGGTAGCAAGAGCAAGCGAGAAGAAAGGACTAAGCATAAACGTCAAGAAAGCTGAATGCATGGTTATCAGGAAAAAAAGAACCCAAATTGCCAACTACAGGTCGGAGAAACTAAAATAAAACAAGTAAAGAAATTTAGATACCTGGTAAGATGGAAAGTGCGACACTGAGATCCGAAAACGCATCGCCATTGCCAAGGAAGCTTTTCAAAAGCTAACCAGAATACTGAGAGACAAGAAGATCTCTTCGGAAACAAAGGAAAGAGTGCTGAATTGCTATGTGAAAACTGTCCTTCGGTATCAAAGTAAATGTTGGGTGATCTTTTCAAGAATGAAGGAGAAGCTCAAAACAAACAGAAAAATGGTGCTACAGAAGGATGCTGAGGATAACATGGACCGAGCACGTGAGCAACGACATGATGTTAGAGAGGATGCAAACGAGAAGAAAACTCACACTTAACATCAGGAAGAGGCAGCTGAGGTTCCTGAGACACGTAATGAGAAAGGAAGGCCTGTAGAATTTAATACTCACAGGACGGATAAAGGGAACGAGAGACAGAGGAAAACAGCGCAAGACCTACTTGATAGAACTAAAAACTAAACACTCATATTTAACATCAGGAAGAGACAGATGAGGTTCCTGAGACACGTAATGAGAAAGGAAGGCCTGTAGAATTTAATACTCACAGGACGGATAAAGGGAACGAGAGACAGAGGACAGCAACGCGATACCTACTTGATAGAACTAAAAATAAAAAACACACTTAACATCAGGAAGAGACAGATGAGGTTCCTGAGACACGTAAGGAGGAAAGGGCCTCTGGAGAATTTAATACTCACAGGATGGATAGAAGGAAAGAGAGACAAGGGAAAACAGCGCAAGACATATTTGATAGGCTTGAGCAAATGTATGGCGGAGCAGGGTTTGAGAGAGATACCAAAAGGAAATATATTAAGAGCGACCAGGGAAGGGGGCAAGTGGAAGTCTATGATCGTCTAAGTCCTGAAGGGACACGGCACACGAAGAAGAAGAAATATTAGACACTACCTCGACACTATCGCCCGGTTCACACTCCACCCACTTCTATTGAGCAGGTGAAGAGGCTCATCCCTTGTTCCCGGTTTAGGATGTGGTTTCCGGCTTTCTCTTTTCCAATCTTTTTACTCTTTTCTTTTTTTTTCTTTTTTTCAATTGGAGTAGATAGACTAAACTATCGCACGGTTCCCACTCCAATCACGTCTATTGAACAGGTGAAGTGTCTCATTCCTTGTTTTCTGTTTAGAATGTGGTTTCCGGCTTTCTCTTTTCCAATCTTTTCACTCTTACATAGCCCCCTATGCATCAGTGGCGTTACCGCCTTGCTCTGGGTGATATGATTTAAAAAAAAATCTCACCGTCCATACCCACAATATTACCTTTGCATGATGGAGTTAAGATTTTAGGGTCGATTGTGCGTTGTGGTGCAGTGGATATCGACTCGGAACGACAAATCGGGGAGCCGAGTTCGCATTCCAGTTGAATTCATGGCATTCACTTACGCACAAATACCCTTGGGAAAGGTATTAATTTCGATTCTTCCTTCCAGTTATGGGTTAAATAATATGACAGATTGGGTTCTATAGCCTTGGTCGGCAATCATTCTACCGCAGAAAGCAACGGCAAACTACTGCGGAATAATCTTCTGTCCAGTCAATCATGTCTCTTTCGAGACTTGATCTTCCGAAGCATGTATCACGTATGACACTTAACTGACTTACTGATGGAGATTTATACTTGTAAATCTACTGGATTTGCGTGGAATATTGTTGTATGTAACCATTTTTTTTAAAAAGAACGGTTAGTTAGGATGATATGCCTTCATTAAAATTGGTTCCTTAAAACGGAAATGACATATGACTCTATCTAGTATATAGATAGAAATGAACAGGAAGTTGTGGAAAGCTATGATCGCCCGCGTTCTAAAAGGACATGACACATACAAGAAGATTGTGCTAGTATATTAATCACAGTAGTAAAACTAAGTAAATAAAGACGAGTATTTCTTATTCAGAGAGCGAATTGTAATTAAGATAAATGCAACGCCTTTAATAATACATCTTTTTTCTTTCCTTTCTCTCTCCCAGTTTCATTTCTATATTTGCGCGTGCGCGTCTAGACATGCGCATGCGCACAAAACCTGTTTTAAAAGCTGAAAACGGAAGGCAAACAATGTTAGCTTGTGACAATGACGGAAATTACTTGTGCTGTAAATAAGGTACTAAATATTTCTCTACTCAGTGGTGTGGTGGGCCTGTGCGCAGGAGAATTGTTGGTGTAAGAAGGCGCCAGCTGCGTCTTATAGTCACATGATATTTGTGGCATAACGAGTGGTGGGGAGTAGAGAAAAAGTAAACAACTAAGGGAAAATATCTGATATTACTGGTCGGCTTAAAACACATGTTCCTCCAAAGATTGTGACCCGTTGCTGACGTAATTATGATGTTGATTAAACTTAGCTGAGGAGTCTACAAACCACAGCCTGCGGGCCATAGGCGGCTTCCATAAGATTTTGTTTCTTCATAATTCTCATATTTGTCTTTTTTTTGCTCGAAATAAGTTTCCAAAAACAAAACCCGATTCAGATAAAGCCCTTTTCATTTATTTAAATTCGTTTGTTTATACTAATTTTAGGCTCACGAGAAGAGTAAAAAAGGGTAAATTTTCGTTCTAGGTCCCGAAGGCTTTCCCCCCCTTTAAATTTATCCAAAATAGCATTATTTCTGTGCAAATGTATATGCTGAACTCAAATCAACAATTAGTTATTGAAGAAACCTACCTTCTGTTGATCTGAAATTCCATAAAAAACGAACTATATCTCGCACTTTTTCTCTCTCGTAATTCTCACGAAGTCATGTAATTAACTGCAGAATGACGTTCTGCGTAGGCAACAAATTACGGTCGATTTTCTTCCTTTAGTGAAACTTCCGGCTATTTACTTCCTGTAATGAAAGTAATACGCGTAGAAATACAATAGCGTATTACTTTTATTACAGGAAGTAAATAGCCGGAAGTTTCAGTAAAGGAAGAAAATAGACCGAAATTTGTTGTCTTACGCAGAAAGTCATTCAGCAGTTAATTACATGACTGCATTTGAGTTACGGGAGACAAAATGTAGTTCGATGTTTTTATGGACGTTCAGATGAAAAAGCTAGGTTTCTTCAATAACTAATTTTCGATTTGAGTTCAGCATATACATTTGCACAGAAATAATGCTATTTTAGATAAATCTGAAGAGGGGAAAGCTTTCGGGACCAAAAACGAAAGTTTACCTAAAAAAAGAGGATGTGTGCTGTTTACTAAAAAATCTGAAAACTACTGATTAGCTTATTAAAACATAAGATCAAATAGAGACAAAACAATGTCATAACAGATTGGCTTGTTTATATGTTTTGATTATGGGAGGGTGTAGAATCACTTCTACATGCACCTACTTACCTACAAATACATCGCCATGCACACACATTCGTACACATATACCCACACGCACTTACGTAAGGACCGCACGTGATACTTACTTTTTTCCCGCGTTTATTAAGTAATATATAAACTGATTCCCACACGTGTCTAGCCAGTTGGAAGATGTTTTTTCGGAGCGTTTATATCGAATACCGTTCGTCTCTTCCAACTCACACAAACTGCTAGTTGCATTCAGCAATTAGCCACATAAAATGTGTCTCTCTTTTCTATAAGAACATTTCAATACATGTAATATTATATTCACTACTATTTAGTAAAACATATTATTTCCTTTCAGGAACTCTGCTATCATAAATATTCAGATGATATTTTTAATATCTAAGAGAGAACTCTTTTCACGACATCTTACATTCAAGAATTCAGTTCTGTAACCTTACTTAATACAATGTTGTTATATTCGTTACATTGTGCTTTGAGTTATTTTATTTATAATTGTGGTGGTTTGGACAACCAACCTATTCTTCACTGTTGAAATCACTACCCCGGCGGTCAGTCTACTACATATTAGAACCCAAGTTGTCCAGTCCACTGCAAGGGTACTTTTTACTTTGAAAATATGCATTCGAAATTCTAGCTTTTTACTTTGATTTGAACTTCTGTTACTAATAGAATAAACAATAATCCAAACCATGGAGCAGACCCAAATGTCACAATCATAGGAGAATCTGTAAGGGTCGAAGTCACTACAGAAGGAACTGACCCACGAATCAATGTTACTAAGCAATGCACTAAACGCTCATAAAATTTTTGACGTGTCCAACATATTTACATTATTTACACTGTTTATTGCCATGTTTACGATGTTTTCAATTATCTGAAGAAGGCCAGAGCGTACAACGGCCGAAACGTCGTAAACAGGACAATAAAGATGAGGACAACAGTCCAAACAATATAAATAATTTAAATACTGCCGCATCTCAGAATTATGTAGAAATATCCACATATTTATTGTGACATTTTGTGACGTTGGTTATTGTTGTGACCTAATAGGTGACTGATGTGTTGTGGTATCACACAGTTGTATTCTCTTTGGTCTTAGTATGTTACTTCAGTTACTCGTGGATTTGTCGTGATAGTTACGTGGTAATATTCGGCTATTTTGCCATTGCAGGATAGTTATTCGCGTATCTCGCGAATAGTTTTTTTTTTTCATTTCACCCCAAGCAAGGCATTCCACTGACACTATTGCGCAGGGGGTTACATAGGGGAAGGTGATAAGAAAGAGTGGCTATATATAGGAAATGTCAGAAGGAGGGTGATAGACGAGTAAGGATGTAGATGGGAAGAGTGCTTGAGAGAACAGATGCGTGTTAGTGTGTTAGGAGGTGTCTAATGACCTTACATTTAAACTCCTGACGATTGTAGCTGTCGGGGAAGCAAGTATGTGGAAAAGAATTCCACGGGCGGGACGTGCGAGAAAAGAAGCTGTTGGAGTAGTAAATTTTATTGGTTTCACTGTAAAAGGGTGGGACGTAGTTGCTAATCTAGTATCTCGTGCAAATTCGTATCTAGGGGCACCAGTGATCTAAGTTCATCGGAGCAGAAGCCGTGAAAGTACTGTATTAATACATCTCTTTGGAGTCCTCTTGGGTAATCTACTCAAGGACTAAATAGTAATATCACACTGTGAACACTGAACTCTACTACTCGGCTGTAACTGCTGCTACTACTCGAAATCAGATCGATTCACTCGATTAATTCATTCTGTTCAGACTGCTGTCTGGAACTTAATATAGGTTATTTTCGTGGTCACGTGAACCCTAGTGGAATAATCCATTCTTATAGTTTATTTGTTATCTGGCGATCAATGTTCAATCACTTGTGTCGGCATCAACACCTCTTTCTACATGATCAGCATTTTTTTTACTCATGGTTCAATACGTTCACCTAGGTATGTGCGGTTTTTTTAACAGTAAGGTTCGCGCTTTACAAGGCCCTTCAAAGAAGAGGGTTACATTAGGCGGCAATTTATGCGTATAGAAGTGAATGATAACGGTTAAACTTATCCATGAGCAGATTAATATTTTAGGGATCGGAAGAAATCTTCTTGAGAGTCGGTTCCACAGATCAGTGGTTCGACGAAAGAAGCTGTTAGGTACTTAACGATGGGATATGGAGGGAATGTGAGTAGTTTGCAACAATGTGTGTGACATGATGGGTCCTTGCCGTGAAGGTTTGGATTGGCGGGACCAGAGAGTATGTTCGTCCGAACACGTTCCGTGAAAGTAATGATAAAGCAGCGAGAGGCTTGCCACATCTCGCCTGTAGGGAAGAGGTTGGAGGATGTTGGAGGATGGAAAATAATTCGTCATCCACGAGGGCTCGGAGACGATTTTGGACTCTCTCTCTCTCTCTCTCTCTCTCTCTCTCTCTCTCTCTCTCTCATATATATATATATATATATATATACACTACCGGCCATAATTATTAGGCCATCACAGTGTTTTAAAAAAGTGATGTATTTTATACTATTTTTTAGTATTTACTGCCAAGTGAATAATTGTAAATGAAAATAAAATGGTTCTTTTGTTAATATTGCACAATAACATGTGCATCAAATGAATTTATAAATATTTCATAATTATCTATATTGCAGTTTCATCAATGAAAGATTGAAAAAAATTTAGGGTGATTCGGACAAGTTCATCTTTGCTTCCTTGCCTTGTAAAATTTTGCAAAGTAAAAATAACAAAAGGGGTGGCCTAATAATTATGGCCGGTAGTATATCTTTTCAGGAATTAATTCTTCCGATGACTGACGTGTGTATACACTACTTACATACAACACGTTAAAATTTCCCTCTTCTGGTTCCGTGCTCCTATGCCTTAGTGGATAGCGACTTCGACTGACACCAAATTGATCGAGTTTCGATCCCGGCCAGAAGCAAGTGGATGTGTCTAGCCATACTGATGAGATGTGATACAGCAAAACACGCTTGTATGTGTATGGCTTATATATATATATGTTTAATCGTGATAATGTTTAGCGTCAAGGCCGTTTTTTCAGTGGTTTGACTGATAAAATGTATTTGGCAAGCAAGTTTTTTTTTATCGTAAAGTGATCGATATTAGGGTGGAGATACAGCTTTGATAAGAACAAAGAGTTTATTTCTTTAACCGAGCAGGTTTATGCCGACTTCGAAGTTTTGTGAGGACACCGTCAGCCCTGACGAGTGAGAACATCTTAACAGTGTCCTTACGAAACTTGTACCTGTTCAGATAAACTCTTTGTGATTATATATATATATATATATATATATATATATATATATATATATATATATATATGATCTAAACTTATTTATAAATGGAACTTTGACTCTGTGTGTGTATGTCCCTGTGTGTGTGTACGTTACCTATAGACTCCGAAACAGCTGAACCGATTTTCTTGAAAATTTGCACAGTTGTACTATAAGCATCTGCGAGTGTTCTTAGCTAGGCTTTATGGAGAGGTACCCCCGATAAATATCGAAAATCGATAATCGAAAAAATCGGGTTATAGAATGAGTGGTCCGATTTTAATCAAATTTGATACACTCATAGACAAAGACATAAGAAACGATATTCAGAAGTTTCAAGGTTGCAGTTCTTACAAAAGTGCAGAAAATCGATAATATATATATAAAAGCAAGATGTCTGTGTGTGTGTCTGTTTATCTGTCTGTATGTCCTTTATACAAATCCACAATTTTTATCCGATTCTCACCAAACTTCACAAAAATATTCTTTAGGCTGAGCTTGAGCTCCAGGACCATGGATTAGTTTTAAAGCTTTCATTACACCCGAGCAACGCCTGGCTATACTGTTAGTATATATATATATATATATATATATATATATATATATATATATTATTAATTATTACTTTAGGACATGTGCAAACTACAAACAACTACAAAATTGTACACTTTGTTTCGACATTGAAACTATAATGTCTCATCAGGTAGTTAAAATTGAAGTGCAATTCACTTCCAGCCAAAATATAAAATTTCTCTATCTTAACCGCTTCCATTGGCTGATTTCTCTCTATATTTTTTACTTATTTTCCTCTTCACTTTCTACTTTTTCTGTATCTTTCCTTTTCCTCTTTCTTTTCCTTTTCTTGTTTTCTCATCTTATTTTTTGATCTTTTCTTCTCTTTCTTTCCCTCTTTTTTAATTTATTTTCACATACACAAAAAAAGTTCAAAAAATAAATGTTAAGTGTTCGTTTTAATTTTTGTTTGCAATAAAACGTTTATTACCGTCATTGTTAGCTAATTGAGAAAACATTGTTTTTCAATGTCGAAACAAAATGTTCAATTTTGTGGTAGTTTGCACAAGTTCTAAATTCATAAATATTCGTTGCTATATTTTTATATTGAGCACTGTTTTAAATTAATGTTTTGAAAGGTTTTAATTATTTTCTTCGTTCTTATTCATTTGTATATATATATATATATATATATATATATATGTGTGTGTGTGTGTGTGTGTGTGTGTGTGTGTGTGTGTGTGTGTGTGGTCATCAGCAGACACAGCTCATCAGTACGGTTAGACATCCAATTGATTTTTACCCAGGATTGAAACCCGGCAGAATTGGCATCAGTCGGTGATTCTACCTCTGAGCTATGGGCGCTCGGTAGAAGGAGACAGACTTTTTAGCGTGTACATTATCATTATACACGCCCAATAGCTGAGAGTGTTCTAATTCATTGCTGAATGAACGATGCGTAGCCGCTGTTTTTCAAAGTTTACCATTCTTCCACAGTGCTCAATCAGAGTAAATAGTCATCCGCAGACAGATCTGTTTCGCTGTATCACAGCTCATCAGTAAGGTTAGACATTGCTTTTTACCCAGGATTGAAACCCGACAGAATTGGTGTCAGTCGGCGATTCTACCTCTGAGCTATGGGCGCTCGGTAGAAGGAGGTAGACTTTTTAGCGTGTACTTTGTTATTATACACGCCTAATAGCTGAGAGTGTTCTAATTCATTGCTTAATGAACGATGCGTAGATGCTAGAGTAGCCACAGTTTTTCAAAGTCAACCATTCTTCCAGAGTGCTCAGTCAGGGTGTAATATATAAATATATTGATGCATGTTTCATTAAATAATATAGACAAGTTTAGTATTTTCTAATGGGGTCATGTGCGACATCATAAGCTGTAGTGCGACTTTTGCTTCCAGTGTCCCTTCCATGCAAACAAAATAGACTACTACTCTTGTTCGTCCGCGTACTGTTTAATACGCATAATATAATTGACATCTTTGATAATGGCTGATGCAAGCTGAAAGCTCAGAAAGGATTAAATATTATTTAATGAAACCTGCATCAATGAAAAAATGCTGCCTAAATACACACACACAATATATATGGGTATTTGTGTGTACGTTTGCTTGTATTTCTCGGGCTATTCAAATGTATTCTTCGAACTTTAGGTTAATTAATGAGGCGTTGTTATAAAATCAGTCAAAAAACACGCTAAACTTAGACAAAATACGCCTGTTCTTCAGTTCGTATGAGAATCTTTGCCGTCGTTTCTAAGAAAAAATAACTTCAACAAACTACGACCTTTTTTTATCCATTTCTTTCCCACCTCAATGCATAGAAACCAAATTCTTTAAACCTTATGTTGTTTGTTAGTGATTTCTCCTTTTTTTTTTTTTCATCAAGAAGTCCATTGTAAATCCTACGTAGCGATCAAGATTGATCTTTTACGCTAGCTTATTTTTAAAAAAATCTCCTGAGAACCAAGATTCCTAGTTAACAATGCTCCGTCAATCAGAGAACATTTCAACATAATATACAAAAAAAAAAAGAAAAAAGAAAAAAAAGAAAAGCAAAACCATATGGGTAATATGTTTACAGAAGGTTCTTTTTTTTTAAAAAAAAAATCATTATGGGTGTACAAAGAGAATGGTCGAGAACTCTGAGTATATATACAGGGCGTATCAAAAACATTTTTAATAACTCTGCGGACGCGTTCCTCACACCAAAACAAAGAAAAAAGTCCATTTAAACATATATCTGTAAATCCTTCGTTTTTGAGTTTTCAAGTTTAAATAAAGCTTCTCGTCTATTACTATTCACGACCGTATGTAAAAAATAGATTTGCCTGCTCACGATATGAATACCCTGCTATTGTTAAACGGAACACAAAAGATGAAGTATAGAAAATTACAGTAATAAGCCATTGACAGCAAGTATAAACCTCTTACTTCTTCTATGTCTTAGCCAGTAATCTTCGTAAACGCCACAACATATCTAGATGCTTCTGGTGCACAGCGGGGTTACATGAGAGGAGAGCGAAAAAAGGACAAGATACAGGCAGTATTGGAGATAAGAGAAAGAAATCAAAGAGATAAAAGATAGTAATTTACGTTCCATTTAAGCTCTTGGAGATTGTAGCTGTCAGGGAGATTGTATCTATTAGGGTTGGTTGGTTGTTTTGTTTTTATGGCAAATCAATCTCGGCGGGTCATTTATTGCCAACTAAATTTTATTTATTTATTGCTGGTAATACATTTTTCTTTCAACAATTTATTGTTCTTTTTTATATAAGTTTTGTGTCTAGTAATACTTTTTTTTTCGGGTATCAAAATTCATTGGGATTTGTTTTTAAGGGCAGGGTCCCCAAGTCCTACCCTTGTTATTTAACCCATAACTGGAAGGAAGGGACTGATTAATACATTTCCCAAGGGTACCAGTGCTTAAGTGAATGCAGGGTATTCAACTGAAATTCGAACTCGGCTCACCGATTTCTCTTTCCGAGCCAATATCCACTGCACCACAACGCACATCCGTCACTATACGCTTACAGCACCTGATATTCCCAAGCGATCATATATCTAAGTACTGACCAGGCTCAACGTTGCTTAACTTCGGTAATCGAGCGAGAACCAGTGTATTCAACGTGATAGTCCATAAGCCAGCTATCAGGGAAGCAAGTATACGGAAGGGAGTTCCACAGCTTGAAAGTGCGAGAAAAGAAACTGATGGAATAAAAGTAGCGGTTACATTTTACTATTTTGATGGTAAATTTGTGGGACCTAGATGCCGATTTAGTAGCTTCAGTAAATTTGTGTAGTTGGGGCACCAGGTAGATAAGTTTGTTCGAGCAGAAGCCATGAAAATATTTGTAGAAAAGACAGAGGGAAGCCACATCCCGTCGGTGAGAAAGTGACTGAGATCGAGCTGCTAACTTGGGATCGAGTATATTGCAGATCCGCATTTGGATTTTGTCAAAAATCTCGAGGTGAATAGCAGGAGCAACCGACCAGAGTACCCTGACATGATCTGGAGTGACGAAAAGCGCTTTCACTTTTCACCGAAAGAATGCCAGTTAGGATTCTGGAAAAACAATTGCTTTATACCCCAGATATCATTTAGAATGAAGTTGTTTGTTTTGTTTCCTAACCCAACTCTCATTGAAAATGTTTCAGGAATTATAGCTTGCGATGTGTACTCTAGCAACAGGCAACGTTCTATTCATAAGAAGCTGAAAAAGACTTTCATGGATATATACCTATAAAATCCATCATTCTACGACTTCTACATGAATAAACATTTTGAAATTCAGGTTTTGAAGGTAAAAGGTACCGACGGAAAGTATTAACATTGTTTTGTTACTAATAGTAAAAAAAAAAAAAAAAAAAAAAAAAAAAAAACGACTGGATTTTGCAATGTTTTTATAATTACTAGGCATCACCTTTGCATGTTGTTTGTAAAATACAAATCATACTGCGAGAAAGAAAACTAAATATATAAAGGTAAAACAATGAAGAAATTTGCATTAATTTTTTTTTTTGTTGTTGTTGTTGTTTATCAACCTTTTTGGGCTATTGAAAGCCAGAACACATTTTGAATTGTAAGAATAACGAGTAAATATTGATTTAACAATTTTTAAGAATTACATTTATTTTCCCAAATAAATATACTACTGTTTAAACCATAGATGGGGGAGGAGATGGATTCATAGCATTCCTATGGCTATTTGCTTGCAAGCGAATGAAACAATCCCAACTAAAATTCATACAAACCATACAGAAAAGAAAATAACACCCCATGTATATCAACAAAAATTCTAATCACCCTCTCAAGGGATTCAAACACATACTCCTATCTTTAAATAAAAGACTATCAACGAATTTCAGTAACATAAAAATACTTAATGAAAACAAAGAAATATATGAATCAGCACTAAGAAACAGCGGGTACTCAAACTCAATACACAAAAGAAAACAAATCAAACAAAAGCAATAGAAAAAAAATAGAAAAAAAAATCTATTTCAACCCACTCGACAACAACACTATAAAAACAAAAATAGGAAAAATATTTTCAATATAATAGAAAAGTGTTTTCCCAAACATAACAAATTATCAAAAATCATCAACAAAACCACAGATAAAATCAGTTACAGTTGCATAGAACACATGAAGAAAATAATAACCAAGTAGCAATAAGAAAATACTCAACAAAATTCATAACAACACCAATCAACAATACAATATGGATAAATGTAACTGCCGAAAGAACCACAACTGTCCACTTAACAATAAATGTCTAAACGAAAACATGCTATATAAAACCGCTGTAACAAATAACATTAAAACAAATTAAATGATTTACATAGGAACAACAGAAACCTTTAAAGAAAAATTCAACAATCACAAAACATCACTTAACACAGAAAGATACAAAAACAATACAACACTATTAAAATACATATTAAAAGAAAAAAGAAAATCGTTAAAAGAGTTCAGACACACACAACTGCAATAGCAGAAACTGAAAATTATATTTAGAGGAAGAGCTGGAAATAATTAGCTTTAAAAACCAAAGTAAAATACTAAACAAACAAAAAAAAAAAAATAAATAAAAACAAAACAAAAAAAATACCTTAAATAATGGGAAAATGCAGATATTCGAACAAATGTCTATTTTGCTACGCAAATAACGACAAAAACAAATAAACATAACACAAAACGCTAACCCAAAACTATCACATACAAATATAACCCCAAAAAACAGAAGATAATATAACTACCAAACGGGAAAAAAATCACAAATAAAGCTCACAAACATAAATACACACAAGGACACAAATACTTAACTATGTTCTAAAAACCCTCCAAGCGGTCACATATATTAACACGTTAAGAAAAAATCTCAGCCCAACACAAAAAATAAATAAATAAATAAATTAATGACAAGAATGATTCATTATAAAGTAATTAAACAGACACCGGTTCACGCGCGCTATAAGATACTAACACAATAAAAAGCAATAAAAAGTAAATCAACCACCTGTAAATAATACAATATTAAAAAGAAGTAAGCGCAACAACAGCAATTAACCATCTATAGAAAAAATCACATACCAAAATATTAAATTACATT
>JBBBDQ010000457.1:2480000-2602500 GCA_037127315.1 Ascarosepion bandense
AATAACCCAAAGAGGTGTTGATATGCCGTTAAACAAAACTCAAACTCGGACAAAGGACAGTGTATCGGCTGAGGTAAATAGCGACCGATCCCGCGTATATGAAGTCTACGAGGAATTTTTGCCTGAACGTCAGTCAGTTAAGTGCCATACGTAATACAGTTTAGGCGATCATGTCTCGAAAGAAACATGACTGACTGGGCAGAAGATTATCCTGCAGTAGGTTACCATTGCTTTCTGCGGTATACTGGTTGCCAGCCAAGGCTATAGAACCCAGTCTGTTCTATTATTTAACCCATAACTGCAGGGAAGAGACGGATTAATACCGTTCCCAAGGGTATTTGTGCGTAAGTGAATGCAACGAATTCAACTGGAATTCGAACTCGGCTCTCCAATTTCTCATTCTGAGTCGATATCCACGTACGCACTCGAAATGCTTCACATCTGGTCTCAAAAGTGACCTAAAATCTTATGCTAGGGAATGGCTTGTTAATTTTAACGCCTTCAAGGCAAAACTGCTTTCTATTAAGAGAGACCTTTTTTCTGCATTATGCCAATATGGCTGATGCTAACCTCCAAGACAGTGACTCGTTGTAATTTCTCGGAGTAACGGTCTCTAAGTGGAAATATTATGTTGGATCAATTCCTATGTCTGCAGCTAGGAACGTTAATTCACTATTTTGGACTAAACAATTTTTCTCTCCAGAATTTATTGTAAATATTTATAAATCTGTAATTAGCATATGCTTCGAATGTTGATGCCACATACGGTCCGGTGCTCCTGCTATTTATTTAAAGCAATGTTATTGATTTTGAGTTGAAATCCCGGCTTTCAACCAATTCCCAACGCCGTAATGTAGCTTCTCTGTACCTTATCTTTTAATATCTTTATGGTAATTGGAACTGATGAATTTTCCTCTATAGTTCCAAGACTTTATGAATTTAAGTGCAGTACTAGATTGGCGGCAAGGACTCATCATTTTACAATTAAAATGACTAGATGTAATCTTCCCTAAGATTACTTTCATGATAATTGTTCTGATGAACTTTTCTCTATGGTACCTAGACTTTTTGAATTTAAGTGCAGTACTAGATTGGCGGCAAGGTCTCATCATTTTACAATTAAAATGATTACATGTAATCTTCCCTAAGATTACTTTCATGATAATTGTTCTGATGAACTTTCCTCTATGGTATCTAGACTTTCTGAATTTAAGTGCAGTACTAGATTGGCGGTAAGGTCTCATCATTTTACAATTGAAATGGCTAGATGTAATCTTCCCTAAGATTACTTTCATGATAATTGCTCCGATGAACTTTCCTCTATGGTATCTAGACTTTCTGAATTTAAGTGCAGTACTAGATTGGCGGCAAGGTCTCATCATTTTACAATTGAAATGGCTAGATGTAATCTTACCTAAGATTACTTTCATGATAATTGCTCCGATGAACTTTCCTCTATGGTATCTAGATTTCATGAATTTAAGTGCAGTACTAGATTGGCGGCAAGGTCTCATCATTTTACAATTGAAATGGCTAGATGCAATCTTCCCTAATATTATTTTCATGATAATTGTTCTGATGAACTTTCCTCTATGGTATCTAGATTTCATGAATTTAAGTGCAGTACTAGATTGGTGGCAAGGTCTCATCATTTTACAGCCGAAATGGCTAGATGTTATCATAAGGTCTATGCTAACTGCTTTTTTCTATCGTACTTCTCACTCGTGGAACTCGCTACCAGCTTCTTGCTTCACTGGCAAGGTTTCATCATTTTCCAGTTGAAATGGTAAAATATAACCGTAGGTACTATGCTAACAGTTCCTTCACGCGCACTTATTACTTGTGGAACTCTCCATAAACTATAAAAAATAAACAATCAGAAATGTGTGCTATTGTCACTTAATTTATAACATTGCTAAACTTCATATCATTAATTAAAACAATTATATACAATAATACTCTGACAAATTTATTTATTTATAAAAGTCTGCCCTTCGCCAAGCATTGAACAATTGTTATGGTCCTCTCGCTATATATTTAGACATTCTTGATAATATTCAACGAAGAATCTGTAATGGTATTGGTTATTTCGTGTTGCCATATCTTCGTAATCACCATTAGACTCATCCAATTCTTTTCACATTCTCTGCACTGTCCTCAGAATGACATCCAAGCTCTCTGAAATTTCTGTATTGGAGCTTCCGATGCGAATTCTAAGTGGTACAGCGTGCAGTTTTCAAATTTCTGGCGAATTTTTTATGCACTTTTTTCTCATAGACAATGCCCAACTGCCCCTACTACACTGTGCAGTCTGCAAAATCAACAACAAACAACGCAAAATTAAAGATATAAGGTGATAATTTACTTATCGCATCCTGTACATTCATTAGTTCCACCAATTCTGACATTTTCTTAATTCTGACATTTTCTTCTAGGACCTGACACTCTCAGCGGACCTCAAGTGGAATGATTACGTCGAATCCATTGCTAAATCCGCTGCCATGAAAGTCGGCTCTCTGTGCAGGGCCCGGAAATTCTTTCCGCTTGAAACTATCCTGCACTTATACAAATCCACCATCCGCCCGTGTATTGAATACTGCTGCCACATCTGGTCGGGTGCCCCTTCTATTCTCCTCGGGGTTCTTGACAAAATACAGCGAAGAATCTGTAATGTGATTGATACCGACTTGGCTGACCGCCTGCAGTCACTCTCTCACCGGCGTGACGTGGCTTCCCTGTGCCTCTTCTATAAATACTTTCATGGCTTCTGCTCTGACGAATTTAAATCACTGGTGCCCCCTAGACGTGAATTTGCACGAGATACTAGATTGGCAACTAGGTCCCACCCTTTTACAGTGAAACCGATGAAATGTAACCGCAATTTCTACTCCAACAGATTCTTCCCTCGCACTTCCCGCCTGTGGAATTCCCTACCGCATGCTTGCTTCCCAACGGCTACAACCTCCAGGAGTTTAAATGTAAGGTCAATAGACACCTCCTAACACACTAATTCACACCCACTCTCTCCAACTCTCTCCCTATGTACATTCTAAGTCGTCTACCACCCTCCTTCTGACATTTCCCATACCCAATCGCTCTATGTAACCCCCTGCGCTATAGTGGCAGTGGAATGAATGCCTTGCTTGGGGTGACACGATTAAAAAACACACACACACACACAAAAAAAAACTAACTTGCCATACCGCGTAGACATGAGAAAAACAATCTCATTCCCTCCATATTCCATTAGTGAGAAGCAAATTCCACCGGTGAAATATTTTTTTCCGCGAACTGCTGCTTTGTGAAATTGACTCCCAATAGGGTGTTTTACTGACCCCTACAATCTTAACCTATTCAAGTCTAGGGCTAACCATTATCATTAACCTCTTACCACTCATGCAACAAATTTCTTCAGTTACCTTCTACCTCGAGTGGCTCTCCTGTCTTATGCATGATAATAAACTGCATCCGGCAGCAAGGTCACTGGAGGTTTTGAGGAAACTGGAACCACCTCTTAATTACTGCTGTTCAAAGATTCACCCTACCCCGGGGTGGTAGCACCTGTTAGTGTTCCAGCTATGTTCAAATAGTGAACCTCGAAAGTGGGATCAAAATACTATGAAAGAATAAAAATATATTTTTATACTAAAAAATTACAGCAATATATTTTAAATGTAAAAAATATGACAGCAACATAGTAAAAAAAATTCCAATAATATATTTTAATAGTAAAATTAATATACCAGCAATATATTTTAATAGTAAAAACATAGCAGTAATATATTTTAATAACAAAAAATCCTATCAATATATTTTAATTAGAAAACAAATTCCAGCAATATACTTTAATCGTAAAAAATCCCAGCAAGATATTTTAACAGTAAAAAAAAAAAAATGGTATCAAAACATTTTAATAGCTAAAGGTATTTAAATTTTTGTACCTGCTTGATTTTAGTATCCCCGACCTGGCATTTTGGGGTCTTCTTTTTGCTGATGACCATGCATTCAGTTTTTATTTAATTTAATTTAATTTTTTGTAATTTATGCTTAGTCCTTTCTTTTCACTTTTCCTTACTATCATCTGTAGAAGGTCCTGTGTTTTCTTTTCCGTGTCTGCTACCAGAACTCTTATTCAATGACGAATCCTGGCATGACTTCTAGTTCTCTCAGAATTATTTTGCTGTTCAGATTCAATAGATCCGGTGAGAACACCCACCCTTGTCTTAGACCACTTTCTATTTTTGCATATCTGCTGAATTCATACCCTGTTCGTATGTAGCCAGTTTCTTGCCAGTATAGGTTCTGGGTTACTATAATGTCTTTGCCGAATATTCCGAGGTTGCCGAGCATCTCTATCAAGTCTTTGTGGAACCGAAACTACCAAACCATAATCCTTCCTGAGTTACTGCTACTTAACCGGCACTCTCTTTTCACAGCCCGATCTACATATTCTGCGCTGCCAAGGTATAAACGTAGTGGTCTTCAGTTCTAACCAACAGTAACCGACCTAACCGTGCATTTAAACTGACATTATCACTTATTCCCAACCACAAAGTTGTCGATATCATCTTTACCATTAATAGTAGTGGGTTCTGGAATTCTTTTTCCTTCGATAAGATTGGATTGAATTTATAGTAACAGTCTATCCCAAGTTAAACCCTATTTACACCACTACTAATCATGAGTATATCATACTCGATTTTGAAAATATAACAAAAAGAATTTAAATATAAATTTTGATTTGAAATATTTTACACGCAGGCACTTCAAAATTTGTACTTTGAGTTAATCTAAACTTATTTATAAATGGAACTTTGTCTCTGTGTGTGTCTGTGTGTGTGTGTGTGTGAGTGTCCATTACCTATAGACTCCGAAACGGCTGAACCGATGTTCTTGAAAATTTACACAGTTGTACTATAAGCGTCTGCGAGTGTAATTAGCTTGGTTTTGTGTCGAGGTACCCCCGATAAATATCGAAAATCGATAATCGAAAAAAATCGGGTTATAGAAGGAGTGGTCTGATTTTAAACAAATTTGATACACTCAAAGACAAAGACATAAGAAATGATATTCAGAATTTTCAAGGTTGCATTTCTTACAATAGTGCAGAAAATATGATATCGATACCAGGAAATCAAAATTTGATTTACATCCATTCACTTTTCTTTCAGTCTACGGTTTTGCTTTAACTGGAAACAACTATTGCTTTTTAGTCTTTTGTGCCAACGTCCAAAGAGTCTGAGCTTCAGGACCATGGATTAGTTTTAAAGCTTTCATTACACTCGAGCAACGCCGGGCTATACTGCTAGTATAAATAGAAACTGAAAAAAATATTATTTAGGTAAGAAAATCAGTTACTGCAAAGTTAATAAAATTGTAATTAAAATGGCATCATTTGCTCTAGGTACTATATACCCGGATGTGCGTTGTGGCACAGTGGATATCGGCTCGGAACGAGAAATCGAGGAGCAGAGTTCGAATTCCAGTTGAATCCATTGTATTCACTTACGCGCAAATACCCTTGGGAAAGGTATTAATCCGTCTCTTCCTTCCAGTTATGGGTTAAATAGCAGGACAGATTGGGTTCTATAGCCTTGGTCGGCAACCAGTCTACCGCAGAAAGCAATGGCAACCTACTACGGGATAATCTTCTGCCCAGTCAGTCATGTCTCTTTCGAGACATGATCGCTCACGCGTGTATCACGTATGGCACTTAACTGACTGACTATATACCCGTGGTTAGTGTTTTCGGGTTAAGTTTATATCTGGATATGTGAGTTGCGTACAGGTTATTAATACCAAAACTGGGATTAATTTTCCTGGGAAACCTACAGGGAGTTCTGAGATGAACATTTTATTTACTAGGGGGTAGATTATTCTAATTACACTGCTCATGTCTAGGGATATATCGTCGAGGCATATTGTCTAGTTGCTATTGCATTCCGATGCGTTTGCTTGTTTGTATCCGTGGTCAAGATATCTCAAAGCCCGTTAAATAGATTCGGATGAAACTTTTGGGAATCATTATTATCATGACGGGCATGTACTAATTAGATTTGGGGTTCGATCTGGCACGCGATAAAATTTCTGGGTTATTTTTTCTGTTTTATTACTAAAATTTATTTTTTACCCTTCAGATGACAAATACTGAATTACCTCTCCTAGATCATTTTAAATGCTGAATTACCCCCTCCCCCCACCGTTTCATTTTAAGTGCGCATTTAGTTTCGAGAACGATCAAATTCATTGCAGTTATTCTTTATCATTTTGATAATCATCTCTTGCTAATCGCTGACCTGATGTCGGTATTGCCTTGGCGGAGGTTTGAGGTTCTTGACTGCCCTTCCTAGATTTATTTACTAAGGTCCTGTGTTTTCTTTTCCGTGTCTGCTACCAGCACTCTCATTCAATGACGAATCCTGGCAGGACTTCTAGTTCTCTCAGAATTATTTCGCTGTTCAGATTCAATATATCCGGTGAGAACACCCACTCTTGCTAATCGCTGACCTGATGTCGGTATTGCCTTGGTTTGAGGTTCTTGACTGCCCTTCCTAGATTTATTTACTACTGTTATTTGTTCTGAGTTCAAATTTCATCTGAAGTATCCAGTTTTGCAGGAATCTTC
Source organism: Ascarosepion bandense (assembly GCA_037127315.1). Classification (NCBI taxonomy): domain Eukaryota; kingdom Metazoa; phylum Mollusca; class Cephalopoda; order Sepiida; family Sepiidae; genus Ascarosepion; species Ascarosepion bandense. The sequence goes on from JBBBDQ010000457.1 coordinate 2,486,626, forward strand.
TTCAGAAAGATATGGATCCCATCTTACCATTCTACATGAGTTACTAGCAGAACAGACTAGAAGAAAGATTTTTCCGGTTGATCGTGGAGCTAAAATCTCTACTCTGTAAAAACTAGTTACTTAGCAAATAGTTGTTACGTGCAGTTCAGACTTCTTCTTCTTATTCTTCTTCTTCTATGTGCCCTGTCCCTTCAGGACGTAGGCGATCATGGTTCTCCACGTCTCCCTATCCCTTGTGGCTCTTAGTATGTTTGTTCCTGTTACTCCTGTCAACCCCCGTTCCGTCATCCACCTGATCAGGACCTGCAAATATGTTATCAGCTACCTTTCTCTGTCTCTCTTTTTTTCTATCTGGCCAGTCAGTATCAGGTTCTCCAGGCTCTCCTTCCCCATTGCATGTCCCAGGAACTTCAGTTGTCTCTTCCCGATGCACAGTATTAATTTCCTTTTGGTTGTCATTCTTTCCAACACCTCATCGTTGCTTGCATGCTCAGTCCACGATATCAGCAGCATCCTTCTGTAGAACCACATTTCCGCTGCTTCCAGTTTTGTCCTCATTTTCGATTATATTGTCCAGCATTCACTGTCGTATTGAAGAACTGACACGCAGGAAAATTTCACTAGAAACAAAGAAAAGAGCAGTTCAGACACTTTTCTAAAAGACTGGTTAGTAACTCGATTTTCGCAAGTTTGAGTTCGGACTAGAACGACACCGCCTAAGACGGATCAGCAATTTTAATGTCTACTTTTCTTCTTAAATCTTTTGTTTGGAAAACTATGCAGCTCCAGCAAATTGTAAACATGGCCCAAATGGTTCTTACAAATGGGTTTGCTCTGAAAGAAATCAAGTGGGTGTGACGAGCATAACAAAGGATGAGAAATTAATCCTAGTCGTGGACACTTCAATATTGTGTTGAGTGAAACAATTCAGCCGTTAACAACATCATATATATTTCTATAAAAAACACACAGGCTTTTGTAGTCTAGCTTACCATTCAGGTTAAACCTACAAATGCATTGTAAATTTACATGCACCCAGAGACATATACACACATATACAAAATAAAAACTTCCAGTAAAAATATGGTATTTACTAAATTTTCTCTATTTACATTGCTTACATTCGTTGAACTGTTGTTCTCTTCCTTTCGGTCGTTTTACGCTCCGGCCTTCTTCGGGATCTGTCTATATTTCTGAGATAAGGTAAAGTAAATATTTACATTGTTTACAGGGATTGGACAACTGTAGTCATCTTTATTGTCATATTCACGACATTTTGCTCCTTGCACACTTCGGCCTCCTTCAGGATTTGTGTATATTTCTGAGATAAGGTATTGTAAATATTTACACTATTTACATTGTCTGAACTATCGTCATCATCTTAGTTGTCTTATTCACGACGTTTCTCTCGGTGTACGCACCGGTATCTTTCAGGTGATATATGTTGATGTAATATATTACTTTGACTCGGTAAAAATATGATTGCCTAAAATATATACCAACCATGGATGGTGGCGTCGGTGCACAGCATCAAACAGCAAAAACTCAGGTAATAACCGACAAAGATATGATTGACATCAAAGGTAGAAAACACAGGCGACAACAAAAAGCTTGAGAGGCAATAGCCGACAAAGATATAATTGACATCACAGGCAGAAAACATAAGCAACAACAAAGGCTTGAAAGATAACAGCCGGCAAAAATGATTGACATATGTATCTGGCCATAGGTGACATTAATTCAGCGACAACCCGAAAAAGCAAAAATGCATAGGAATTTGGGGGTTATATAAGTCTGGAGTTTCTGACAGTACAGACAGAAGACAGTGGAGAAGAGAAAGTACTTAGAGAACAGAGAAGTCCTCGACAGCTACTACATGTGAGTGATTCTTTCCACGCAACCGAAGAATAAAAATAAAAGTTTATGTTTTTATATATACGTGTTCTTGTTCTTCGTTGTTTATCAAGACGATCGTTGTTCGTCGAGATCCAGAACTAACATTGAAATTTCGGACTGAACTAATTTTTTTGTGCACCAGGGTAGATTGTTCTAGTTCCACGCGCAATGCCTTTTCTGGATATCTTAGTTTCAGTTATTTCCCTTTTAATAACTCAATTTTCCAGGTTTTTGTTCATCTCTGCTCTGTTCAGGTAGTAGACTCAACTCTTTGTGTCTAGTCACCGGATTACTGTAACCAACGCTCTTATCCATTGGCTCGAAATGTCAGAAATATTGCAATAAAGTGTAAATTGTTACTCAAAAACATAGATTAATTTTTCAGCCTTAAAAGAATGCTAAAATACTTAAATAGCTAAATTGAATGTCTAATGCAGAAGTTATCTAATCATTCCAATATGAGCCTTACCATATTTACGATACGGTAAAACGTTTGATTAAAAACAGATTAAAAAAAAGCTTTCTCTGCATATTTATGCAACATGAATGCGATAGTTTATTTAAACAGAAAAATAGATATCCATTAATACATTTGTAAAAAAAAGAGGTGAATTAATGTTTTAATTGATTGTTGATTTGGCCGCGCATAGCGTTAGTGTTATGGTGCCCTATCTACATTGGAATGAACTCTTCCTCATTCCTAAATACTAACCTGCGAGACTTCCTAGGAGGCAGTCGAGACACAGCGTAACTTGACAGTTCGAACGGACACTTCTATCTACTGAAAAACAACACTCTTATTTTGTATATATGTTCTGTTATTTCAATATACTAGTTCAACATACCTTCTTTTCGTGTCTTTCTCCCTGGCCCTAACAGGCCACAACAGTTAGTAATTTTGCAAAATCAGGTGAGAGAATTTATAACTACACGTACTGAAGATCTGATAAATTAGCTTTGCATTCGTAAGGTGTATTAAAACGAAACAGTGTGATGTTGGAGCCATGGCTTAATAGATATAGACTGGGTTGATCTCTGGCTTACGTATTCGTTAATTTAATACCTGCATATGATGATATTACCTTTGGGTTTACAAAATATATACGGGATACAATCTATTACTAATACCTTCGTTCATTTAATATCTGCACGTGATATGACGATATTGGCGGCATTAGCTTTGGGTTTACAAAATGTATAGGGGATACGATCTATTACTAATACTTTCGTTCATTTAATATCTGCACGTGATATAATGATATTGGCGGTATCGACTTTGGGTTTACAAAATGTATAGGGGATACGATCTATTACTAATACTTTCGTTCATTTAATATCTGCACGTGATATAATGATATTGGAGGTATCACCTTTGGGTTTACAAAATGTATAGGGGATACGATCTATTACTAATACTTTCGTTCATTTAATATCTGCACGTGATATAATGATATTGGAGGTATCATTTTTGGGTTTACAAAATGTATAGGGGATACGATCTATTACTAATAACTTCGTTCATTTAATATCTGCACGTGATATAATGATATTGGAGGTATCATCTTTGGGTTTACAAAATGTATAGGGGATACGATCTATTACTAATACCTTCGTTCATTTAATATCTGCACGTGATATAATGATATTGGAGGTATCACCTTTGTGTTTACAAAATGTATAGGGGATACGATCTATTACTAATACCTTCGTTCATTTAATATCTGCATGTGATATAATGATATTGGCGGTATCGCCTTTGGGTTTTCAAAATATATAGGGGATACGATCTATTACTAATACCTTCGTTCATTTAATATCTGCACGTGATATAATGATATTGGAGGTATCACCTTTGGGTTTACAAAATATATAGGGGATACGATCTATTACTAATACCTTCGTTCATTTAATATCTGCATGTGATATAATGATATTGGCGGTATCGCCTTTGGGTTTTCAAAATATATAGGGGATACGATCTATTACTAATACCTTCGTTCATTTAATATCTGCATGTGATATAATGATATTGGCGGTATCGCCTTTGGGTTTTCAAAATATATAGGGGATACGATCTATTACTAATACCTTCGTTCATTTAATATCTGCATGTGATATAATGATATTGGCGGTATCGCCTTTGGGTTTTCAAAATATATAGGGGATACGATCTATTACTAATACCTTCGTTCATTTAATATCTGCATGTGATATAATGATATTGGCGGTATCGCCTTTGGGTTTTCAAAATATATAGGGGATACGATCTATTACTAATACCTTCGTTCATTTAATATCTGCACGTGATATAATGATATTGGAGGTATCACCTTTGGGTTTGGGTTTACAAAATATATAGGGGATACGATCTATTACTAATACCTTCGTTCATTTAATATCTGCATGTGATATAATGATATTGGCGGTATCGCCTTTGGGTTTTCAAAATATATAGGGGATACGATCTATTACTAATACCTTCGTCCATTTAATATCTGCACGTGATATAATGATATTGGCGGTATCGCCTTTGGGTTTACAAAATGTATAGGGGATACGATCTATTACTAATACCTTCGTTCATTTAATATCTGCACGTGATATGACGATATTGGCGGTATCACCTTTGTGTTTACAAAATGTATAGGGGATACGATCTATTACTAATACTTTCGTTCATTTAATATCTGCACGTGATATAATGATATTGGCGGTATCGCCTTTGGGTTTACAAAATGTATAGGGGATACGATCTATTACTAATACTTTCGTTCATTTAATATCTGCACGTGATATAATGATATTGGCGGTATCACCTTTGTGTTTCCAAAATGTATAGGGGATACGATCTATTACTAATACTTTCGTTGATTAGATATCTTTACTGAATAGTGTGATACTAGAGCCAGTCTTAATACATAAATGGACTATTTGAGTGGTTGGTGCAAAGAAAGTCATCTAGCTCCTCTAATATAAGCATTACCATACTTATGATATGGTAACTGATTATTTATGGGTGAAAACATAAAATGATTGTTTTATACGCAAAAAAAAAAAAAAATCCAACAAAACCAAAACGTCAGCCCTGGTTTAGCCCTGAATGCGTCACAGGCAAGTCTAACCTGAACCACTGCCTTAACATCTATCACAAGAAACGGTGTAGTTTGGCCCTTACTTTTTTCAGAATTGTCCGTAATAACTGTAAGAGAGTTATGGAAAACGCAAAGGGCAACTACGCGCGAGTTGTCCAGGCCAAGATTGGAAAGAAACAAATTGGATCACGCGAATTTTAACAGATCACCAACCAAATTATGAAGAGAAGCAAAGCGGCTGTGCCCATTATTATAAATGGCCCCAAAGTCATATCTACATCGAAAAACAAGGCTATACTCAACGCCTCGATATTTTCCTCAAAGTCAACGTTAGAAGACAAAGAGCATCCCCTCCCCAACTTCCTACGTTTCACCGAGCACAGTCTCAGTATTATACTCATTACAGTAAAAGAAGTCTCTAGATTAATCAGAAGCCTCGCTCCAAAAATAGCACTGGCTTGGACAAAATTCCAGTGGTTGCCCTTAACAATATTAACTTAGAATTATCCCCGATTCTAGCAAAATTATTTAACCGCTGCTTGAGGAAGAACTCTTTCCCAAGCATGTGGAACGTGTAAAGCGTATGTCACTCAGTTTATACCTATTAGTCACCTCGGTACTTTTTGAGGTCATTATCAACAAGAAAGTCGTGGAGAACCTGGATAGGAACAATTTCCTGTGCGACGAGCAATATAGGTTTCGATCAGCCTGATCCACTGCTGACCATTACACACAGAATTAGTGAGGTCCTTGACGATACACATATCGCAAGGAGCATTAAATATCTCGAAAGATTTCGATAGGGTGTGCCACAATGGTTTATTACACAAGCACTCCGGCTATGAAACCATTAAATGAGTTTCCTCAAAAATAAAATTCTTCCTAAAAGATAGATTCTTGAAGGCAGTTATTAACGGCAAATCACTCGCAGGCGTTCCCCAGGGGTTACTTTCCGAACCATCCCTCTTTCTGATTTGAATTAATTATCTACCCAAGAATATAATCCAATCCATTATAAACATCTATGCCGATGGTATGACGATATACGGGCGCAACTCCGAAAATCTTGACGATTGAAGATTGGAAGCTGACATTTCTTCCGATCTAACACTTACTTACCAGTGGGGAAAAAATTGCTGGTTACATTCAATGTCTCATAAACCACACTGGTTACATTCCATCACCCCCAATCAGACCCCGAACTACCACCAGTCCCGATGAACGATTACCGCCGTGACGAGACCTCATGCCTTGAAATGATATTGGGCCTCGGACTCACAGTCGACCTCAAAAGGAATTCCTCTATACGATTCTCGTATTTAAGTAGATGTTCTGTGTGTGTGTTTTTTTTTTTTTTTCATAATTAAACAGATATATATCGAGAAATCTTCTTAGGAAAATATGCAATATACATAATTTCGTAAAATTTCACGAATAGCTTGTCTTTGTTTACATTACAAAAACAGAGCAGATGAGAATATTTCGAAAAACCAGAAAAATGTGTGTCTAAAAGTATTCATCTAACTTTGTTTGTTCTACGTGGTCAAGCGGTTAAAACACGTCAGATGTAATGACGGTTTCTCCTAGGGAACGCAGGTTCGAATCCTTCCGGAGAAAGTATATTTTCCTAACAAGATTTTTCGGTTTCAGGCCAGTAGATGTAAATATCTCGTCTAGTTCTTATTTTATTTAGTACTGTTCAGTTATTCCTTACCAGTTGCCATTAAGCACAAATAGGCATTTTCTAGACATGAGCATTTGAACGAAACCAGTATAAATCCATTGATTAAATAAAGGGTTTAGTTCATAATTCCTGGGAGGTTACCCAGAACAATATATACCGCAGGAAGACCAGAGGGCACAACGGCCAAAACGTTATGAAAAAAAAAAAAACAAAAACAAAACAAAACAAAACAAACAAGAACAAAGATGAGGACAATAGTCCAAATATAAATAGTGTAAATAATGATAACTTCTCATCCTAAAATTTAAAACAAAAAGATTTTGTTGAGTTGAAACTTTTGGTTCTTTGTAAATGAATGGTAACAACCGAAAAAACACAAACAAAAAAACAAAAAAAACAAAAAACAAAAAAAACAAGAAAAGTAAATTCTATCGACATTTAAAAAATAGCACATTTATTTACATGCATTATGATTTTTAGATTTGTTAAAACTTGGGATGAAGATAAATGTCTTAAAGTTTGTTAATGTTCATTTCTTTTGTGTATGAAGAAAAATATTGTTGCATTAATTCGACTTGTAAGCTTAAATTCCTCGATATCAGATACAATTTAAAGTAAGTTTAGCTGCTTTGGAAGTAATAAAAAGAAGGCTACAATTAAAGTCGAATTGTAAAAGTTCTTTCTTATTGTTATTAGCTACTAGCAGTATAGCCCGGCGTTGCTCGGGTGTAATGAAAGCTTTAAAACTGATTCATGGTCCTGGAGCTCAGACTCTTTGGACGTTGGCACGAAAGACTAAAAAGCAATAATTGTTGTCCAGTTAAAGCGAAACCGTAGACTGAAAGAAAATGAATGGATGTAAGTCAAATTTTGAAGTTTGGTGAGAATCGGGTAAAAATTGTGGATTTGTATAAAGGACATACAGACAGATAAACAGACACACACAAACATCTTGCCTTTTATATATATATATATATTAGCGAATGCCCCCACTATTACAAATTAGCAATCATAAAAAATCTACTACATCGAGCAAAACCAACTCGTCTACAAAACACATCTTTCACAGTGAACTAAAAACCATAAAACAGACACTCATCAACAATAATTTTCCTAACTACATAGTTGATGAACAAATACGACATTTCCTTACAAACCTGAACACGAAAAAAACAACACATGGTAATAGCCCAACCAACCCCAAACATATCACTCTCTTATATCGTAGCCAAATGCACACCAACTACCAACTAGATGAAAATATCCTAAAAAAACTCATAAACACTAATATCTCTCCGACAGACCCCAACAAAAGAATTAAATTTATCATATATTACGCTAAATCCATAACATCCAACTCAATCGTCCGCAACGACTCCTCCCCGACCGTTAGCGATTTGCAAAAAAACAATGTAGTGTATAAATTTAAATGGCCCTTTCGAGAATGTATCTCTAACTAAATAATACCTACATTGGACATACTACTAACTCACTTTCGCGGAGACTTACATTGCACTTAAATGAAAATTCTAACATATTCCGACATTTAAAACACCACGGCTATCAACACACACTTCTTAGGAAAACACTTGTTGAAAATACGCATCTACTTAGACAAGAAAATAATAAACGAAAACTTAAAATTCTAGAAGCTATCTACATCAAACAGTTTAAACCTAGCCTAAATAAAATAAATTTCGACACCTCTACTAACATACTTCAATGCCTATAATCGACGGGAGAGGTCATAGTTATTGTACTTACCCTCTACACCATAGTAGCAGCAGTTCCCAGATCAATCCCTCATGCCACAATACACTCAATTGAACAAAAAACCCACTACCACCATTCCTTCTCGGCCTACAGCCATGTGCGACACAAAAAATGGACCTGTCTAATTTTCTCTGTATAACCCCACTCTGTTAATAATAATTTAAATGTTCTATGTTCACTGAACATTAAATGTTCATCCTTTGATAATGGCTTATGTAAGCAGAAAGCTCAGACCTGATAAAAAAATCAACAATTATTGCGATTTCTTGTCGTCTTTCCATGACAACACTATCAAGCTAATCAGATCATACGAACGGATCTTACACAAAATAAATAGACAGAACTTGTCTATATTATTCAATGAAACCTATATTAATATATATATATATATATTCTGCACTATTGTAAGAAATGCAACCTTGAAAATTCTGAATATCGTTTCTTATGTCTTTGTCTATGAGTGTATCAAATTTGATTAAAATCGGACCACTTCTTCTATAACCCGCTTTTTTCGATTATCAATTTTCGATATTTATCGGGGGTACCTCGACACAAAACCTAGCTAAGAACACTCGCAGACGCTTATAGTATAACTGTAAATTTTCAAGAAAATCGGTTCAACCGTTTCGGAGTCTATAGGTAACGGTCACACACACACACACACACACACACACACACACACACACACACACACACACACAAAGTTCTATTTATAAATAAGTTTAGATGATTCAGAGCGGTTCTTTGATTTCAGGTTAGTCATGACAATGGTACTAAGTGGAGCGCCTACGTTCGGGCAAAAAGGTGTATCTGTGCAGATCTTTCTAAAAGTAAGGGTGGAAATGATTTCTTTAAATGGAAAGAAGACAAAATATGAGTAATGAGCAGTTCTAGAACAGGAAAAAGTTTGTTTAATTGTATTTGTATAACAGAGAATATGCAATTGAAATGAATATAATTCGTTGATCTCATTTTACCTGCATGCTATATATTTGTGCTAGTGGGAAAATCCCATGCTCTTTTAGAACGTAGGGGATCATAGCTCCTCAAAATCTGTTTTATCATATGTCTTTGCCGCTGTTTTGTCATATATTCACAAAGAGCTCAGCGATAAACAGTGGCAAATATACCGAAATTAACCGCTGTTTAACTTTGTCACTCCTTTATTTAATATGGCCTGTGAGTATTAAATTTTCCAAGCGTACTTTCCTCATTTATACCCCAGAAATGTTAACAACCGCTTTTTGTTTTTATTTCAAGTGTAAATGTTTCCATTTTCTTTAAAATTTTGTCATTATTCGTTCAGTCTATAGTATTCTCAGCATCGCTGGTACATCTTTGTCGCGTGTTCAAAAACAGTATTTTTAAAATGGCCTATTAACTTAAATACGAAAGAAAGAAAGAAGACTACAGGAAAGAATGTTTATTTAATTAATGTTTATCACATTAATTTGTGGCTCAAGGCCGAAGAGGAAGTGGGAAAGAGCTGGTCGTCATTGACTATCCTACAATTCTGATTCATGAACCATTCATTCTTACAATTGACTCAAACATCACAAGAACTCATCCATCACCATTCAATCCAATATATACCACAATGCCACATATTTTCATGGATTCCTAATAGAACACTCATGAATTTATTATCATTTTTTTTTGTTTTGTTTTGTTTTTCTTACAAAAATATATATAAAAATAAATATATGAAATGAATTGGGGAGGAATGAACCCAGTATCGAAAATAAAGTACAAAAATATTTAAACTAAAATAAAATATGTTAGTAGGCTTCGTCCACCCTACAAAAAATGACTAAGAATTGTATTATGTCAATCAACAGAATCAAGCTCGTTAGAGGCGAGAGAGGGACTAAAATAAATTACGGAATAGGAAAGTCAAGGGCTAATCCAATCAAAATAAAAAGTAGACAAAAACAAAATGGGGAGATTGGGAAACATGACATGAATCATAAGAAAATATCAGGAACAAGCCGAAGACATCAATTATTCCGAATAAGTAGGTGAACAAAAAGGGGTTTAGCTTAATTAGGGATGGTTGTCCGTCAGGAATCCTCCTCATTGGGTCTATAGGTAACTAGACAAGAAAATCAAAACTGAACCGATTCACAAGAACCAAAACTCATCACTTTTACGCATTTTTCGTTGAAATCTGTCGAGATCAACGCTTTTTTTAATCAGATCTGATCTTCTTTCTGAATTGTTGCCCAAAGAATTTAATCAAATACTGATGAGAATTACGTTCGACTCGTAAGATTTCCATTATCCGCGTTATCCACAACACTAACCTTGTCGCGGCTAGCAGAGTAATAAACACTACCCATATCAACCCAAGCCTGAGGGGCGACATATTATCGTACAATGCAATACGTTATACACGCTTAGGCGATCATGTTCCGAAGGAGACATGACTGGGTAGAAGATTTTCCCGCAGTTGGTTGCCTTTCTGCAGTAGACTCATTGTTAACCAAAGCTACAGAACCTTATCTGCTCTGCTATTTAACCCGTAGCTGGAGGAACGAATTAATACCTTTCCAAGCGGTATTTGCGCGTAGGTGAATGCAACAGATTCAAGTGGGATTCGAACTCAGCTCTCCGATTTCTCGTTCCGATCCGATATCTACTGCATCAGAGCGCACATCTGTATTATCGTACACGTATGCGAAATCGATGGACAGGAATGTTCGGGATCGATACTCGAAAAGAAGAAAAAGAAAACAGCAAGAAGGAATGAAGAGGAAGGAAAGGCTATATAGAAAAATAGAAAAGAAGGTGCAAGAGACAAAGTGATGGAGAGAGGAACTAAAGAAAGTATAGAAAAAAGGTGAATAAGAGAAAGAAAGGATAAACTAATGAAAACGGAAGAAAGACAAAGAGATTAAATAAAAAATGGAGAAAAAGAAAGAGAGAAGATAACAAAGAATTAAAAGAAAAGGAGAATGAAAGAGAAAACGCATCCAAGAACTGAAAAACAATTCAATAATAGAAAAAAATCGGCAAGACTAAATTTTTATTCTTTTATTCTTCTTTTATGTACCATATCCTTTCAAGACGTAGGCGATCATGGCTTTCCACACTTCCCTGTCCCTGGTGGCTTTTAACGCGCTTTCTCCTGTTGCACCATGTAACCCTCGTTCAGTAATCCACCTGATCAGGTCCTTCAAATATGTTATCCGCTGCTTTCCTCTGTCTATTTTTCTTTCTATCTAGTCTGTTAGTAACAGGTTCTCCAAGCCCTCCTTCTTTATTGCATGTTCCAGGAACTTTAGTTGTCTCTTCCTGATGCTCAGTATTAATTTCCTTTTCGTCTCCATCCTTTTCAAAATCTCGTCACAGCTCACGTGCTCTGTCCATGATATCCGCAGCATCCTTCTGTAGAACCACATTTCAGGTGCTTCTAGTTTTTCCTTCATCTTCGAAGATATTGTCCAGCATTCACTGCCATATTGAAGAACCGACATCACATAGCAATCCATTACTCTCCTCTTTGTTTACCTCTCACCAATGAAAGATTCTCACTAGAAAATATTTGATTGCTGAGAGGTAAAAACAAATTAAAAAACAAGAACGCTCCCCGACACTAAATACAACCGATTGTTCTTTAATGTCCGGTTTTATGACCATTGTATGAGGGTGCAGTTTTTATGCACGAACATGAATCAAACATTATTGTTCAAAATGCACCTTTATTTTTATATGGATTTAAAAGCTTTGATCAGTCAGGCAAAAACACCAATAAAATGCAGCACACCTGGGTTATTTACTCTTTGTTTTATCCAAATTTGAGTGCAAGTCAAGTTATAGAAATCTTGTTAGTTATACACGCATTTAACCCGTTACAAATCTGTAAAAACTTTAAAGTCACATTGTTTTGTAGTTTGTCCAGCCATAGACTGCACAAAAGGAATTAAAGTCAAGGTGCGCTATTCCAAAAAACTACTTCATGTGTTTCAGAAGTCGCGGAGGTGCAGAAAAGTTGTCGTACGGCTTCACCTCAAACCCTGCATTTAACAAGGGCAGAAATTTCGTGAGTGATCTTCGTTGGAAGTTTTTCAACAACCGATTGCATACGGATAAAAAATGAGTTGAGTAGCTATACACAAATAAAATAGGGGTGTAAGACAAGAATGTGTCTTCCCTCCAGATTTATTCGTCATTCACAAGGATGTTACCCAAAGGGAACTGCAAACCTGACTAGGATTTATTATCGGCGATCGTAATCTTAACAATATAAGAGACGAATAGGACTCTGCATGGCTGGATCACTCGGAAAGAATACTTCAAAACCTCCTAGACAATGTAGTAGAAAAAAACTAGAAAAAAGATCTAGCAATCGACTGCATAAAAGACAGAAAATATAGTCATCAGTGAAAAAAAAAAAAAAAAAAAAAAAAAAAACAGGTACAGATGTTTAAATATTTGGGAAGCGTTTTAAGAATGGACGAAAAATACGACCCCGAGATCCGAAGTATGCTTTGGACGAGTGGTAGAAGCGTTCCAAAAGCTAAGCAAGATACTGAAAAACGGAAAGAACTCGTTAAAAATAACTAAAAACGTGTTCGGTTTCTATGCGATACCCACCCTTTTACTTGGCATAATGTCCCCACAGATCAGGAATAAACTAAAGACAACAGAAAGGTGCTTCGACAGAACAATACTGAGAATTTAGCAAACGGAGTAAGTAAGTCCCAAAGACGATGGCAACAGAAAGAATTCTTATACTCAGAATCAGGAAAAAAAAACAGCTGAAATTCCTTGGACAGGTGAAGAAGGATGGCTTGGAAAATTTAACTGTCACGGGGCATATTAAGTAAAAGAGAAATAGGGGAAAGCAATGTACCAAGTATCTGACGAGTTTGTGTGAATGGGATGGAGGAATAGGGAGCGATGTCCTTAGCAAAGGGAGAGAATGCGAAGAGATACACGAGATAGGAAGTTGTGGAGCGCCACGATCGCCTATATCTTGAATAGATGCAGCACAAAGAAAAAGAAGGCAACTTTTCTGGAGACACTCTTCTTGCTTTAAAATAGCTTGTAGTTGGTCGAACCAAACCTGTACGTCCAGTGGGTTGAACAGTGCCAGTTGTAACGATTGGGTTGCTTCAGTCGGTCATTCCATCTTTAAGGTTGCTAAGAAAGAAGAATATTCATTTGTATTTATCCCTAAAGTTGGGTTATAGCATTAGCAAATGTTCGGTGGCGCTAACAAAATCTTCCTGGATTTAAGGTGTTGCAGATTTGATTCAACACACAACAAAGAAAAAGGCGAGAAAAGTTTTTAAATATAAAATTATAGCGAAGAAAACGGCGACTTACCTCGTCAAACCAAGCGACAGCGCGTCGCGTTAATACTACGACGTAAAATGCGGCGAAAAAGAAAATTACATACCCAAAACAAGTCCGCCGCAGGAGTCGCTATGGGAGTGTATGCAAATATTTGGTGTCCTCTCTGTGTTGTCGGCCAATGGAAAAAATTGATCGGCCGTTAAAAGCAGTCGTTCTCGAAGCGAAGAGGAGGTTTTAACTGGTTAGGTGGATAGCAGTTGGCGAGATTGGACCGGCGAGTTGGATTGTCAGCATTTTCTTTTTCTGGCCCAAAATTCGAGCAATTTGCGAGAGAATATTTCCTACAAAAATATTTTCATGTTTTTTTACAACTAAATTTTTCTCAGTTTATATGAGTGCTAAAGTTCTAGTGATAAAGTTCCTTGTTTGTTAAGATAAAAAGAAATGTGATTTCTTCGTGTGTATGTGTGAAAAAAAAGGGGGGAAGCAAGGGAGAAAGTGAAGAGAAGAGTGTGTCACATAGCGTGGTTCAGTTAAGTGCCATACGTGAAACACGCTTGGGCGATTATGTTTCGAAAGAGACATGACTGACTGGGCAGAAGATTATCCCGTAGTAGGTTGCCATTGCTTTCTGCGGTAGACTGGTTGCCAGCCAAGGCTATAGAACCCAATCTGTCCTGTTATTTAACTCATAACTGGACGGAAGAGAAGGATTAATACTTTTCCCAAGGGTATTTGCGCGTAAGTGAATGCAATGAATTCACCTGGAATTTGAACTCGGCTCTCCGCTTTCTCGTTCCGAGCCGATATCCACTGCACCACAACGCACATCCCATAGCTTGGTTAGGAAGAGTAAAAGTGTCAAGTAGCTTGGTGAGCAAGAGTGTAAATGTCTCGTAGATTGGTGAGTAAGAGCCTAAATGTCTCGTACATTTGTGAGGAAGAGTGTAAATGTCACCTAGATTGGTGATTAAGAGCCTAAATGTCCTGTACATTGGTGAGGAAGAGTGTAAATGTCACCTAGATTGGTGAGTAAGAGTGTAAATCTACCGTAGACTGGCGAGTAAGGGTGTAAATGTCACATAGATTGGTGACGAAGAGTGTAAATGTCACATAGATTGGTGACGAAGAGTGTAAACGTCACGTAGCTTGGTGAGTAAGAGTGTAAATGTCATATAGATTGGTGACGAAGAGTGTAAACGTCACGTAGATTGGTGCGTAAGAGTGTAAATGTCACATAGATTGGTGACGAAGAGTGTAAACGTCACGTAGATTGGTGCGTAAGAGTGTAAATGTCACATAGATTGGTGACGAAGAGTGTAAACGTCACGTAGATTGCCGAGGAAGAGTGTAAATGTCACAAATATTAGTAAGAGTGTAAATGTCTCGTAGCTTGATGATTAAGAGTGTAAATGTCATGTAGATTAGTGAGAAAGTGTGAATGTCACGTAGATTGGTGTGTAAGAGTGTAAATGTCTCGTAGATTAGTGAGTAAGAGTGTAAATGTCACATAGCTTGGTGAGGAAGAGTGTAAATGTCACATAGCTTAGTGCGGAAGAGTATAAGTGTCACGTAGATTAGTGAAAAAAAGTACAAATGTCAAGAAGTTTGATGGGGAAGAGCATAAGTATCACATAGCTTGGTGAGGAAGAGTGTTAATGTCAATTGGCTTGGTGTAAAAAACGGGTGAATGAGTAAGAAAATCTTTTTGAAGCCGTGTCTTGAACAATTGCTTTCCTTACTCCTTACTGTCTTGTCTGACCTGTTGAATTTACTTAAATACTCTTCAAACTGATTGCGATGGATTTTTTATTGTTGGTGGGAATTTGACCCATTCGTTCATAAATGTTAAATATTTATTTTTAAGGGATTAGTTTATTAACCGGAAGGATGCACGAATCCTCCGACACAGAAACCATTTTTTTGTCATTTGATGATCGACTGTCTTGATGTTAATTCCCGTGTTCTCCCCTAAACACTTCAAATACCTTATTATACCAAATTTAGTAGAGGCGAAAAAGAAATTAAACATAAAATATGTTGTTTCTAAAGGTAGTTTCACTCAATGCAACAAATTGCTACAAAACCAAAACCTTAATTTGAAAACTTAAATCATATTCTTGAATAGCCTTGTCAGATCAAAACTGTCATGTGGATGTCTTATGTAGAGTCAAATCCATTCAAAAATATCTAAGTTTTCAACTGTATACAACTGTTTTCTAATATCAACGAAAAGTAAGTGAAACCTTTAGTATTTGTCTATATTTCTGAGATGAGGTAGTATTTACAGTATTTACATTATTCGTACTATTGTCCTCATCTTTGTTGCGATTTGTACGACGTTTCGGTCGTTGTAAAGATCGGAGCGTACAACGGCCGAAACGTCGTACAAATTGCAACAAAGATGAGGACAATAGTCCGAATAATGTAAATACTCCAAGTGAAACCTGTAAAGAAGACGAGTGAATCAGTAAGGATATCACTTGCACGTCGCATTTTACCATTCTTTACCAGCTTATCTGATCTAGAAGCTTTAATTACTCTTCAAAAAGGATCATTTGTTTTTTTATTGCTGGTGGAAGTACAACTGTTGACTGGAAAATGTTAAATATTCATTTTCAAATGATTAATTTTTAACCAGAAGGATGTACAAATACTTTGACTCAGAAACCATTTTTTTTTCATTTGATGTCTTTGCTCCACAAAGGGTTTAAGCTGCTAGGTAGGCAACAATGACATAAAGAATAGTAATGACAGCAGTCTGCTTGAATTCTACGCACATGTTGTCGTGAGCCGTAAAAGTAAAGAAAATGTCCGGAACGGGTGTCGCGTCATTTTATTTATATCGCGTTGTCAGTGACTAAATAATTCTCATCTTAAAATACCTGGTATTATTTGTCCCCAAACAAATGTTAGTTCACTTCATTTGTTTTTTTTTGTTTTGTTTTTTTACGTCTTACCAATTTTTGCAGATTATTTGAAGCCAGAAAATATTTTCAGATTATAAGAATTTGGGGTCGATAATAATGATTTACTGATAAAGGTTTTACTACACTCTGTGGTGAATTGGGGTAAGCAGTGGCTTGTCAATTTCAATTTCAATGCGTCCAAGACCAAGCTGTTGTCTGTCAATCATCACAGGCAACCTCTTCTGCCTCCCATAAGCATGGACCAAGCGAATCTCCCTGAGAGCAATACACTGCACCTCCTCAGCCTTACCCTCTCTTCTGATCTCAAATGGAACAACTACATTGAGTCCATAGCTAAATCCACTGCTAACAAGGTTGGGTCACTGTGTCGGGCCAGGATGCTTTTCCCGCCTGAAACCATCCTACATATATACAAATCAACCATTCGTCCGTGCATGGAATACTGCTGCCATATATGGTCAGGCGCCCCTGCTGTTCATCTCAGTGTTCTTGACAAGCTCCAAAGGAGAATCAGTAATGTGATAGGTACCGACTTGGCGGCTCGACTACAGCCACTTTCCCACCGAAGAGTTGTGTCCTCCCTTTGTCTGTTCTATAAATACTTTTATGGCTTCTGCTCCAACGAACTTAAGTCACTGGTGCCTCTGCAACAGGTGTTTACTCGTGCAACCAGATTGGCAACTGGGTCCCACCCATTCACAGTTAGATTAATCAAATGCAGACGACAATTCTACTCCTGCAGCTTCTTCTCTCGCACTTCCCGCCTGTGGAAGTCGCTTCCATATTCTTGCTTTCCTGACGGCTACAAGCTCCAGGAATTTAAATGCAATGTCAATACTCATCTCTTAACCACTCGACTCTAGTTCTTTCTTTACCACCCCGTATATCCTTTCCTTTCTCTCCACCTTTGCGACTGTCATCACACCTGTATTCCCATCCTTCTATTGCTCCTTTCTAACTGGTTCGTCTTTCTCTTCACTCTCTTCTAATTCATCTTTTTACTCTTATTTAACCCCATGTACATCAGTGGCGTTACCGCCTTGCTCGGGGTGATACAATTAAAAAAAATAACCCTTAACTAAAGGAAGGTGGGGATCCATACCTTTCCAAAGAATATTTACGTGTAAGTTGATATAATGAACCTCACTCGATTTCGACTCCTCTATTCCCAATCCCAAACTGTTATGAACGATTGCTTCTACACATACAAACGTATAACACCTGACATTCCCAAGCGGCCACCCATCTTGGTATTGACCAGGTTCGACGTTGCTTAACTTTGGTGAATTGTACGAGAAGCGGTATTTCAATGTGATATGGTCACAAGCAGTGCGAGTTTGGGAAAAAAACGACACAAGATATAGAATTTAAATAATAATTTTTAAATGTATTAATAAAATGGGTTTACACGTGAGTAAGGAGATAAATGAACTTCATAGTTAAAGTTATTCCTAATTCAACACCATCTTTAGTTAATGTCTCTGAAGTACTTACATGTTGCGTGTTCTGTATGAGAGGGAAAGAAAAGAAACTTGTTGATCCTCCCACCGATCAAAAGAATAAAAGAGACTGAGCCTTTCAAAAATTACACCGACTGTAATTATCGCCAGGGGCGGTATTCCAACAAAGACCAGAATCTAAGTTTTATGGCGCAACTTTTTTGTGGAATTTTTTAAGTAGAGGCTTCTGTTTGTGGTTCGAATATTCTTCGCCGCCAGTGCTATGACCGAAGGTCCATAGAAAGATAACACGGACTCGGATATAAGGTTGGATAGTATATTCTCGGGAAACGTAGTACAAAGGTAAACGTGGACTGGAGAGTACTTTCTCTCGCAGGCATCCTAATTCACTCATTTACTTACTCGGTGGTTACTACTCAGTGACAGTATTTAGTCACCTCCCCACTTAAGGCAAAATGTGACACAAGGTCTTTTTAATAAGGGTCTTCCGACCCATATAGCCCGGTCAAAAGTATTTGTCTATCTTTGCCCAGTCGTGATTCTAAACTTAGACGGAACCACGATTAGGTTAGTGCTCACTGCCTTCGGACAGAGAGCGCTCTCCACTAGAAGGCAGGAAGCTGACAGTGTCAATAGTAGCAGAGGCAAGTCTACTATTCAGTGACTATATTTAGTTGTCCCTCCCACTAAGGGCAACATGTGACACATGGTCAGTTTATGAGTGGGAATTTCCGGGCTATATGGCCCGGCCAAAAATACCTGTCTAATTTTGCCCAGTCATGCTTCTACCCTTCGGCGGAACCACGACTGGGTTAGTGCTCTCTGCCCGGAAGCAGAGAGCGCCCTCTACCCAAAGGCAGAGGGCTGACAGTGTCAATAGTAACAGAGGCAAGTCTACTACTCAGTGACTATATTCACTAGCCTTCCCACGCAAGGCTGGATGTGACACATGGTCATTTTATAGTGGGTATTCCCGGCCATATAGCCGAGCCAAAAAATGACTGTCTATTTTTACCGAGTCGTGGTTCTACCCTCCGGCGGAACCACGACTGGGTTATTGCTCTCTGCTCGGAAGCAAAGAGCGCCCTCTACCCGAAGGCAGAGGGCTGACAGTGTCAATAGTAGCAGAGGCAAGTCTACTACTCAGTGACTATATTCACTAGCCTTCCCACGCAAGGCCGGATGTGACACATGGTCATTTTAAAGTGGGTATTCCCGGCCATATAGCCGGGCCAAAAATATGTCTGTCTATTTTTACCGAGTCGTGGTTCTACCCTCGGCGGAACCACGACTGGGTTATTGCTCTCTGCTCGGAAGCAGAGAGCGCCCTCTACCCGAAGGCAGAGGGCTGACAGTGTCAATAGTAGCAGAGGCAAGTCTACTACTCAGTGACTATATTCACTAGCCTTCCCACGCAAGGCCGGATGTGACACATGGTCATTTTAAAGTGGGTATTCCCGGCCATATAGCCGGGCCAAAAATATGTCTGTCTATTTTTACCGAGTCGTGGTTCTACCCTCGGCGGAACCACGACTGGGTTATTGCTCTCTGCTCGGAAGCAGAGAGCGCCCTCTACCCGAAGGCAGAGGGCTGACAGTGTCAATAGTAGCAGAGGCAAGTCTACTACTCAGTGACTATATTCACTAGCCTCCCCACAAAAGGCCGGATGTGACACATGGTCATTTTAAAGTGGGAGTTCCCGGCCATATAGCCGGGCCAAAAATATGTCTGTCTATTTTTACCGAGTCGTGGTTCTGCCCTCCGGCGGAACCACGACTGGGTTTGTGCTCTCTGCTCGGAAGCAGAGAGCGCCCTCTACCGAAGGCAGAGTGCTGACAGTGTCAACAGTAGCAGAGGCAAGTCTACTACTCAGTGACTATATTCACTAGCCTCCCCACAAAAGGCCGGATGTGACACATGGTCATTTTAAAGTGGGAGTTCCCGGCCATATAGCCGGGCCAAAAATATGTCTGTCTATTTTTACCGAGTCGTGGTTCTGCCCTCCGGCGGAACCACGACTGGGTTTGTGCTCTCTGCTCGGAAGCAGAGAGCGCCCTCTACCGAAGGCAGAGTGCTGACAGCGTCAACAGTAGCAGAGGCAAGTCTACTACTCAGTGACTCCCGCTCAGAGTTGGTAGCCATATTATAAAGGTGTGGACGAGTTCATCTTGAAGTAGATCAACACAATACTAAGTAATGATATCTTTTCTAGAAGTTTACAATGACTTCCACTAAGCAACTCTTCCGTTTATACTACTGTCCCTGTGCCGCCAAAAGTGATAGGAAATGTTAGTAAGTTTGCTTTTTTTTAAAATTTATCACTAAAACTCCCAAAACGATATTCTGCAAAACTGTCGACTAATATTAACTATGCAGGTGACCTAGCTATCACTGCATACAACCTAACCAGCTTTCTTACATTTTTTTAATCGTTTCATCTCAAGCAAGGCAGTACCGCCACTGGTGCGCAGGGGGCTACATAAGAATAAAAGTTTAGTCAGGAGGAGAGTGAAGAGAAAGGGGCTATCAGAGAAAGGGGAAGAGAAGGATAGGAACACAGGTGTGAAAACAGTTGCGAAGGTAGAGATAAAGGAAAAGAACAAGATACACGGGGTGAAGGAGGAAAGGGCTGGAGTCAAGTAGGTAAGAGATGGGAATTGACATTGCATTTAAATTCCTAGAAGTTATAGCCGTCGGGAAAGCAAGTATATGAAAGGAAGTTCCACAGGCGGGAAGCGAGAGAAAAGAAGCTGAGGGAGTAGAATTGTCGGCTGCATTTGGTTGATTTAACTGTAAATGGGTGGGAACTTGTTTCAAGTCTGGTTGCACATCGTCTAGAAAATGCTGCTAACGACTCTGGCCACTATGTCAGTGCCTCTAAGACTAAAATCATAAGCTTCAACTAGCAAGGCTCTATAAGAACTATCTCAGGAGAATCAATACAATCTATTAAATCTTTTTCATACCTTGGAAACGAAATAAATTCTACTGAAAAGGAGAGCTAAAGCCTGGGCCGCTTTGAATAATCTGGAAATTTGATCTACCAGACAACCTCAAATGAAGATTTTTTTCAAGACACTGTACAATAGGTCTTAATGTGTAATGCCACTTCCTAGACATTAACTAAAACCTTAGAGTCTAAGCATGATGGAACCTAAACTTGGAGAGCTGTACTTAACCTTTCTTTGAAACAACATCCAACTAAATCACAGCTCTGTGGACCCAACCCTGATATTTCTACAATCTTATGTGAACGCAGAATGCGCTTTGTAGGACACTGCTGGCCAGCAAAACAAGAACTTGATCTACTGCTCATAGCGCAAGACAGGTTGGTCGCCCAGCAATCATCTAAACAGTCAAGTGCCATACGTGATACACGCTTGGGCGTGTATCACGTATGGCACTTGGTGTATACGTATGGCACGTATTGTCTTTTTCAAGACATGATGTCTTGAAAAAGACATGACTGACTAGGTAGAAGATTATCCCACAGTAGGTTGCCATTGCTTTCTGCGGTAGACTGGTTGCCAGCCAAGGCTATAGAACCCAATCTGTCCTATTATTTAACCCATAATTGGAGGGAAGAGATGGATTAATACCTTTCCCAAGGGTAACTGTGCGTAAGTGAATGCAACGAATGCAACTGGAATTCGAACTCGGCTCTCCGATTTCTCGTTCCGAGTCGATATCCGTTGCACCACAAACGCACATCACCTACATTGCCCAAATAGTACAGAATACCTTCCTCATGACCTTCTGACCTTGATGCAAGACCGTGTTGGTTAGCGTGATAGACTCATGTATGTCCGAGATAGACCGACTGAATAATTTAATAATGAGATGCAACGAAACGAAAGTCTGGAAGCAACGTATTCAGATTCAATAAAGTTGATATAAAGAATTAACAACTAAAATCGAGGCCAATGAACTTTTTTAACTAATCCGTTCCGTTTATATTTTTAGATATTCAATGGTATCTATGATTCATTGATTACCTCTGGTGTTATATAAATCGATTTTTGCTCAATATCTTTTCATTTGAAACATTTCATGCGTTTGATATAACAGCGAAATCGAAATATGTTTCGGAAGAGAAAGATTACAAACAGAAGGACAAAGACAGCAACAAGATCTTTTTCAAGATCCACTTGAAGCGAGACGATCACTTAACAGACAAAAATATTTGAGTGCCTCACAAGAAAGGCTTGAACAAATAGGACTGCAATGTAAGTAACCTAGGATTAAAGATAATGAATAATTATAGGGTTCATTTTGCTCGAGAAACAATTTTGACTAAATGCAAATAAATACTTTTGGATAGATTATTAAGACGACTAAGGGAAATTATCACTCATAAATTTACTCACTTAAATTGGTTTACTTCCCTACTCACTAGGGCAGGAAATATATAAATAATTTTACATTGATAATTATTATATGGTTTCATTATTCTCATTAAGTGAAAACAAGCTAACATGATCCTGCCAACAATGTGATGCTTGGGTACAAATATGCAACAACTAGTATACCCATCATGCCACCGACTCTGAGAAGAGTATACCAAGTAAAGGAAGTATAGTCAAATGTGCGCGGTATAGAATGCAAGTGTGATCCAATAAATAATACTGATGTTAACTGGTCGTCTTAGTCGGTCTCCCTGGCTTCTGCATTATTTAAAAAAGAAACCCTCTCGACACCTGACGATGATGCTTCCCAGCTACTTCCACCCATAAATAGAGAGGCTCAGTTCACTATGTGTAAGGAACATGCTCATCTGGGTGAAGTTAAGATTTTTATTGCAGACTATCTTACTTCACCTAGACAAACAGGCACATGCTAAAAATATCGATCAGTTAATATTTTTAATTTTGTGTGTTTAATATAACAGTGAAATAGAACTAGCTTTTAGAAGAGAAAGATTAGCAACAGAACGACAAAAAAGGCGATGACAAAGGCTTTTTCACGACCAATTTGAAGTTAATAGACATAGGTATGTGAGTGCCTCACATGAAAAGCTTGAACAATTAGACTGCAATGAAAGAAACGCGTAAAGGAATAAAGGATTAAGCAAACGGTTCATTTTGCTGAGAAACTAATTTTGTCAGCCTGCATATAATCTGCAATAATATAATAATATAGATAGATATAATAATAGCGATTCTTGAAAAAAATCCAATAAAGAATCTGCAATGTTGTTTATCCTGACATGGCATCACGAATCTCTAAATATCTGGCAGACGCATAAGACAAGATGTCGCAACAATATTCAAATCAGGAACGAATAGTAGTCTTAGAAATATGCAAAATAGGTTCTGTCGATAAAAATTGTCAAGCTCAACACAATGAACCAATTTTTTTTAGCTGCAGACTTAATTATTCATTCACTATACTATTTTTCTTCATATCAACTGAAAACGTTAGTTCGAAAATATTTAATGAATCACTCTCCCGGAGGTTATCATCGGCCATTATGATGGAACGTAAAATAGATTCACTAAGACAATTAAAAAAAGAGCAGTTTCGGTTAGGTGGCGTTAAAATTGATAAGCCACTTCTTGCTCCATTTAACAACAGACATATAAAAAATCCTCTCGGGGGATGGGATGAGTAGTCTCCCGCGGATATAGCGGACGAAAAAGTATTGTTCACGTTTATGATGAGGGGTCCAGGTTCGCTCACACTCAGTCAGACACTAATTGCGGAAGTTGAATAAAATAAAATGACGCATGAGACATTGTTTGCGCTGTCATGTAGTCAGTACAACGACATCATTACGGTACAGTTTCCTTTTAAGCTGAAACGTCAATTAAAATATTTCCAAGATGACATTCCATGTGAACACATTCCAGGTGGACGCATTCTGTTTACGGCTATTCTGTTGCCAAGTCATTTATTTTGTCTAAAATTTAAAAGTCGCTTAACCTCGAATAATTGTGTTCTATCGACACAATCGAGCTGTTGATGAGGTTCTCCTTCAAAAATAAAATAATGCATGATTCTTGCAAGCCTTTTTGATATGCAAAATAAATCGTTGATTTTTTTTTTCTCTCCAAAATTTAAAAAAAATATTCACATGCCAAACCTGATTCTAAACTATTTTTATGGCCGGTTTATTTGAGTTCGTTCCGTCTTTATCTATTTATCTATTTATCTTTAGTAATATTATTATTATCTAAACTTATTTATAAATGGAACTTTGTCTCTCTGTGTGTGTATGTGTCTGTGCGTGTGTGTGTGTCCGTTACCTGTAGACACCGAAACGGCAGAATCGATTTTCTTGAAAATTTACAGTTATACTATAAGCGTCTGCGAGAGTTCTTATCTAGGTTTTGTGTCGAGGCACCCCCGATAAATATTGAAAATCGATAATCGAAAAAATCGGGTTATAGAAGGAGTGGTCCGATTTTAATCAAATTTAATACACTCATAGACAAAGACATAATTAACGATATTCAGAAGTTTCAAAATTGCAGTTCTTACAATAGTGCAGAAAATCGATAATATATATATATATATATATATATATATATATATATATAAAAGGGAAGATGTTTGTGTGTGTGTGTCTGTTTATCTGCCTGTATGTCTGTATTTTTCAGCCCTTTTATTTTAGTTTTTGCTTCGGGTTTGGGTCTAAGTAGGTATAATTGTAGTTCTTAGTCTCAGCCATGATACCATTTACTAAGAGGTCTTATTTAGCCCTCAAAATTCAGTTTACGACGAAAAAACTTATTTGATATCGATACCAGGAAATCAAAATTTGACTTAAATCCATTCATTTTTCTTTCGGTCTACGGTTTCGCTTTAACTGGAAACAACTATTGCTTTTTAGTCTTTCGTGCCAACGTCCAAAGAGTCTGAGCTCCAGGACCATGAATCAGTTTTAAAGCTTTCATTACACCCGAGCAACGCCGGGCTATACTGCTAGTATATATATATATATATATATATATATATATATGTATGTATTTTATGTGCGATTGGTAAATTGTCGCAGTTATTTTATTATTTCAAATATTCTTTGGGCTGAATGTGAGTTTCAGGACCATGGATTAGTTTTAAAGCTTTCATTACAGCCGATCAACGCCGGGCTATACTGCTAGTATATATATATATATATATATATATATATATATTTTAGGTGCGATTGGTAAATTGTCGGATCTTCGAAAACGTGAGCCAACGTACCCTGAAGATCCGTTTAGGTGAAACCTTGGTAGGTTTGTTGGCTTACTAGGTTAATTTACTCATATATATATATATATATATATATATATATATATATATATATTGGATGTATTATATGACTAAAAAAATGTTGGAGTTACCGTTAGCTTTGAAGCTAGCAATGGATACGACATCATAATGTCTAACACAGATAACTACTGAATTAAAATTTTAAAGACATATCGTATCCACTATATATGCATTGTGTCGAATGCTAACAATGTGTCCGATACAGATAAATAATGAATGAGCATATTAGCCACATATCGCATCAACTGCATATTCATTGGACCGAATGCTGTTAACGAATCCAGCATCATATCATCCGACAAGTGTAATTGGAGAATGAAAATATGAGTAAATATCACATCCACTATATTAGTACTGGGCTGAATGCTAACAGTGTATATACATCGTATCGTCCAATGGGAATAAATAATGAATGAAAATGTTAGACATGTATTACATCCACTATATATCTTTTAGGCAGGAAGCTAACAAGTGATCCAATATCATATCGTCCGATAAAGATAACTATTGAATGAATAAATTAGACACATATCACATCCTCTCTCTATATATTTAGCCGGAAGATACGAAAATATCTAACATCTTATTTTTTTTATACAGATATCTAATGAATGAAAAGACATCACATCCACTATATATATATTTGGCTTGAAGCTAACAATGGATCTAACATCATATATTCTGATATAGATAAATACCTCTAATAATCGTTCCAACATCCTATTCTCTGATAGGGATAACTAATGAATGAAAATATTTGCTATAAAGCACATCCACTATATATGTATTCGGTCAAAGCTAACAATGACTCCCACATCTTTTACTGCGGTACAGACAACTACTGAATCAAAATATTATCCATATAGTACACCCAATACATATATATATATATATATATATATATTGGGTGTACTATATGCTGTTTGTTTCTTTTTTTCTCCCCCCATTATTTAACCCACGAGGTATATATATATATATATATATATATATATATAAGAACAATACAGCACTTAATTGTTAAGGTTTCGTCTTGGTCTTTTTTTTTCTTTCTAACGGACACTAGACGTATTGTTCTTGTGCGCTGTTTGTTTCTTTTTTCTCCCCCCCCCCCCACCTTATTTAACCCACGAGGTAGTTCTCGCCGGGTTACAAGACGGTTTAAATTACTGTTAAGTTAGCACTATTTTCGGAAGTCTGTTATTATTAGTGTTGCTTTACTGTGATTAGGTTCATTACTATATATATATATATATATATATATATGACGGGAAATCTCGAAGATTACCGAAATGGTTTTCACAACCGGTATATAGGGATCGCAGGTTCGAATCCTACAGAATGACGCACATTTTTGTACAAAATTTTATGGTAAATAATCAGGCCGGTAGAACTAAATATATAAATATACTGTTTGATAAAAAAAAAAAAGAACAGAATATCTACTCAAATACGAGTATCGATTAAAAATTATTTTCAAATAAATAATTTTATATATATATATATATATATATATATATATATATATATATATATATATATTATAAATTATATTTTCCACCATCACCTCGGACAAAATTAAATAAATATAAAGAAAAAGGATTTCCAGTACTTTACACAATGCCTGATGAGACATTGAAGTTTCAATGTCGAAACGAACGTACCTTCGTAGCGAATATATATAGAATAATTATGTACATGTTCTAAAATATAATTTTTAATAAATATTCACAGCTCTATATATTATATATCGAGCACTGTTTTGAATTAATGTTTTGGACGTTGTAAGGATTCTTCGTTCTGTATTCACTCGTATGCATATATATATATATATATATATATATATTTGTCCCAAGGCTAAAATTGTATTATTATCCACCAGAGACAACTAATGAATGAAAATGTCATATCCACCATAAATGTATTAGGATAAATCTGACAATGGCTCCGACATCTCATGCCCGGTATGGATGACGAATGAATGAATGTTTTGCACATCTGCTACATATTTGTTAGATCCAAACCTAACAATGGACTCCAAATCTTAATGTCTGGAACGTATGAATGAATATGTTAGCTATATATCACATTCTCTATATATGTATTAGGCCAAAACCTAACGATAGCTCTAACATCTTATTTTCCGATCCATTTAACGAATGAATGAAAATGTTAACAATATATCACATTCGCTATATGTGTTCCACCTGAATCCATCTTGCACATATACAAATCAGCCATTAGACCGTGCAGGAATTACTGTTGTCATATCTGGTCAGGCGCCCTCTGCCGTTCGTCTCAGTGTTCTTGACAGGCTCCAAAGGAGAATCTGTAATATGATTGATCCCGCCTTGGCAGCTCGACTCCAGCCACTTGCTCATCGGCGGAATTTGGCTTCTCTCTGTTTATTCTACAAGTATTGTCATGGCTTCTGCTCTGAAGAACTCAGGACACTGGTACCCACACTAAAAGAATTTACTCCGGCAACCAGACTGACATCAAGGTCCCACCCTTTAACAGTTAGATCAATCAAATGGAGGGATCAATTCTACTCCATCAGATTCTTTTCTCGCGCCTCCCGCCTGTGTAACTCTCTTCCATATACTTGCTTTCCCGACGGCTACAACCTCCATGAATTTAAATGCAAAGTCAATTCCCATCTCTTATCCACGTAACTCCAGCCCTTTTCACATCACCCCGTGTACCTTGTTCTTTTCCTTTGTACCTTCGTAACTCTCTGTACTCCTGTGTTCCTATCCTGCTCTTGCCCTTTCTCTTTCACCCCCTGTAGCTGGTACGTCTTTCTCTTCACTCTCCTCCTGTCTAAAACTTTAACTCTATTATGCAGTTCCCTGCACATGAGTGGCGGTACCGCCTTGCTTAGGGTGAAAGGATTAAAAAAACAAACAAACCTAACAATGGTTCCATCATATTATTGTTCGAAACAGACAATGAATAAATATGTTAGTCATATATTATATCCACTACATGTGTATTATGTTCAAAGCCAACCATGTCTTCATCTTATAATCCGGTACAGACTTTGGCTAACCAGTTAAGTTCCATACGGGATACACGCTTGGGCGATCATGTCTCGAAAGAGACATGACTCACTGGAGAGAAAACTTTCCCACAATAGGTTGCCATTACTTACTCCGGTAGACTGGTTGCCAACCAAAGCTATCAAACGAATCTGTTCTGCTATTTAACCTATAGCTGGAGGGATACGAGACGGATTAATGCTTTTCCCAAGGATATTTATGCGTAAGTAAATGTAACGAATTCAACTAGAATTCGAACTCGGCTCTCCGATTTCTCATTTCCACTGCACTACAAAGCACATCTTATATATAAGATCGATTCATACACGAGCATATATGGCAATCTGTAAATGAATGTATAATTAATATTAATAACAAAGAAAAATAATATTAATGACAAAAACCTTTCGATCATTTACAAATATTTATCATCATCTGATGCTAAACGTTTCGGACTTTTTCCCCCATACATTCGCCTGTAACTGCGCAATGTCCGCGGAACGACTCCAGAATCCCGAAAAAATGACATCAGCCAGTTAAAGTAGCCTTTCATTTGAATGCAAGTCATATGATCGGTTAAATTCGTTACTCTTTTTGCAAGAGATTCGCAGCCTTCGTTAGAACTACTGCCTTTAGTCTCTCTTTTGTACATCAGTTCTGCTGAGTCGCTGTCCATTTTGGATGCCAAAGAGCAGCAGCCGGGGTCCTCAAGAAGTAAGAGTTTGCTTTGAGGGAGGACTGAAACATCAACCAGATTATCGAATTGTTTTTGTTGTCTTCGTTGGCGTCGTCTTCGGCGTTTTGAAGCCTTAGATTGCCATATGGATTTAGGCCGGATCGTTTTCGGTGCCGTTCTTGGGATTGTCATCCTCAGTTTTAAAGGAAATGTCAAATGAACGTGTTGCACAATCCGACCACGGGTCTGAAGTCTCGTGAGAGCACGCTCTTCACGTCTGTACGGCATTTTCCTGGGGTTTTTATTCAGAAAGTAATAAAAAATATTTTTCCCTGCAGTCATCGCTCTCGTTAAAACGAGACTTCTCATTTTACGGAAAATCTCGCGCGTGAGCAAACCTATGCTACTTGCGTTATTATTGGTATTATTATTATTTTATATATTATATGTATAAATATGTGATATTTTTAGTGTACAGACAAAATAAATGACTTCTTTCGTGATTTTTGCTTTTTCTTCTCTCTTATCACGCCTATAAAAGGAAACGGCGTGCGAAAGTTGTGACGAGAAAATAATATATTACGTCATTCAATGTGTTATGAAATCATAAAAGAATTTGAATATAATCTGTACTTATTAAAACGGTATTTACCAACCTTCCCACGCAAGGTTAGATGTGACACAAGGCCATTTTATAGTGATTATTTACGATAAATTTCTATTACGAAAATGTGTGTGATTTGGCAGGATTTGAACCTGCGAAAAATTTATCGTAAATAATCAGGCCAGTAGATATAAATATATAATACTGTTTAATTTTAAAAAAAAACAAAATATCTACTTAAATATGAGTATCGATCAAAAATAATGTTCAAACAAATCATTTCAAATTGTCGGTTGTTCATAACCAAGTTTCGTTAATCTTCGTTAATTTGCGTACCATATATATATATATATATATATATATAGAATATATATATATATATATATATATATATATATATAGATATATATATATATATATATATATATATATATATATATATATATCAGGCGAATAAAAAAGAATCGCCCATAGTCGAGATCATCGTCCATTCGAACGGTTTTTTCCTTAGCTGCATAGTGTGTGCTTCGCCCTGGCTACATACAGTTTTAAATTCAGATTTTTTTTCTTCTCCTAGATTAGTAGCCACCCAAGGATATAAAACTCAGTCTGTCCTTATATTTAGCCATGGCTGGGGGATATGTTTGTGCTAAAAATATGTATGTTATAAATATATATGTCATCAGTATTTTAGTAGGATCCCTGTGGATATACGGTACTGAAGTATATGTTGGATGGCATGGTGATGGATGAGTTCTTGTCATTGTAGAGTTAACTGTAACAGATGAATGGGTCGCAAATCAAATTGGCTAGATTTAGAACAGTCAGAGTTGGCCAGCCCCACTCCCACTTTCTCTTCGGCCTGGTTCTTAAATTGTAATTATATTGCAATAAATAATTACTTAGTGAACTGCTAGGATTTAATGTAATTCACCTAAATCCATGGCGTGGGTTTACTTCAGGCAGTAGCTCAACTTTGAAAAAGGGTTGCCTGGTGCATGAAGAGATATGAGACATGCATTAATTAACGAAGAAAGATTGCTGCCTCTGTTGGCAATGTTCAAATATGTCGAAATAAATATACAAATTTAGAAAAATTATAAAAAACTGATAAAATAGAAATTTGCATTTACTTCCTAAAAATACAAGTTTAGATTTTTTTTGGAAACAAGTTCACCTAAATACAATAATACTTGAATAAACACCCCTATCCTGCTAAAATAAAAATATAAAAAACAAAAATAAAATACAAAAATATCTCGTACTGAAAAAAAAAAAAAAAAAAAAAAAACAAAAAAAAAACCCCACCCCTATCACGTCTATCTAAGGAACCCTGAGGAAAATAGCCTTGCCACTAAATGAAAGAGAATAAATAAAATTTGTCTGGTAACAACAGACACAAATTAATCAAACACTAGCTAACTATGACGCCTAAAAATTCTTAAGGTCAACAAACAAGATAAGTTCCCCAATCACAAAAAGCCCCCACACAAACACACAAAACTGACCAAGTAATCAAACCCCCCAACACACCACTCTCTGCGAAATTCTAACCAAAAGATATACCCGACCAATAAAAACGTACATTACAACAGATAATGCCATTAATCAACAATTTAGCACTTACACACCAAGTTCTTCAAAACTCTAACGGACAACACAAAAGACACATCCCCTTCATTATCAATAACCCAACCAACCTCCCACAACAACAATGAACCAAATATAGGCAGCGGATGGTTTCAGTTTTTGCTTATTCCTCCTGAAGAAACGTTGGACACCCAACGTTGAAACAAACATATGATTGTAGAGGACATATATAGAAAAAATTATGTACATGTTCTAAAACATAATTTATAATAAATATTCACAGCTCTATACATCATATATCGACCACTGTTTTAAATTAATGTTTTTGGACGGAAAAACAAAATTCTTTCTTCGTTCTGTACCCACTCGAACTATATAAGTATATAGACATTCTCTTTGATATGAATTAATATAATTCTGTTATATATATATATATATATATATATATATATATATATATATATATACGCACCACTCATTCGATAATGAATTGGAGCACTCTAGCTATTGGGCGTGTTTATACGTGCTAAAAAGCCGGCCGTCTTCTACTGGACGCTCGTGACCTTGGAGTAGAATCGCCGACTGACGCCAATTCGGTCGGCTTTCAGTCCTGGGTTAGGAAGCGACCGGAGTCTAAGCCGCACTGATGACCTGTAATACAGCAAAACAGATCTGTCTGCGGATGACTATATATATATATATATATATATATATATATATATATATATATATATAAGAACTTTCAGATATTGGAGGCCAGCTACATTAAATCCAAACAACCCATACTTCATAAAATCACGTTTAAATCTGGTCATAACACATTACATTGCATTTAAATATATGGTTCTGTTATCATTTCGAGCTCTCACGCCACGTGACGTCATAGAACAGCATTACAAACTGCGTTTGCTATTTTTGGTAACTGTTATCGTTGCTTAGCAAAGTTTTATGTTAACACAAGATAAAATAATCAGTGATGCTGGATGTTTTTATGTTAACTTCTTTGTAACCTCTCTGAAGATGGCTTATGTGAGCCGAAAGCTTAGTACCAACTTAATACGAAATCATACAAATGCTGGAGAATTTTTTACTTTATTTTCACGTGAATTTAAAGCCAAAATATGATGTTTAGAACTGCTCATGATTAAACATAATAAACATTCATTGTCTCTTATATTTAACAGTATTTAACAGTATATGTTTATGATATATATATATATATATCAGGCGAATAGTCCATCATCGAGTCCATTCGAACGATGTTTTTCTTAGCTGCATAGTGTGTGCTTCGCCCGGGCTACATACAGTTTTAAATTCAGATTTTTTTCCTTCTCCTAGAGACTAGTTTCCACCCGAGGGTATAAAACTCAGTTTGTCCTGCTATTTAGCCATAGCTTGGTGATAAGAGATAGATTAATACCTTTATCCAAGGATATTACCCAGTAATGTAATGAACTCGACTAAAATTCGAAATCCGCTCTCTGATTCATTAATTAAATGAGATGTGACTATTATTTTCAATTTTGCATTATTTAGACGACAATTCATCTATCGCAACCTGTATATCTGTTAAAATGAGATGTCAATCTTATTTTGAAATTTTGCGTAATTTAGATGACAATTCATCCATCGCACCCTGTATATGGTGTTTCTGATTGACATTATTATTTTTTTTTCTAAAGAAACAGGGATACTATGCGATTTTGTGGAAGGTTTACTTAACCTGAAGTCCAGAAAATGGACATCCCCGTGAGGGTGTGACACACTAAACAGACCAGTCAAGTAAGACGATTTTCTTAACAACTGCTCTGGAGTAGGCGTCACTTCTCACTCTCTTTATTCTTCTCTTCATCTCTCTCAGCATCTCCTTCTCTAAATTCCTCCTCTCTCTCTTTCTCTCACTCTCGTTTCCTCTCTCTCTTTCTCTAACTCTCGTTTCCTCTCTCTCTCTCTCTCTCTCTCTCTCTCTCTCTCTCTTTCTCACATTCTCGTTTCTTTCATCTCTCCATTTATCTCCTCTTTGCGGTACCTCATGCGTTTGGGTGTGTGTAAATGTTTCCTTTTATGTGGCCAACCGCAGGAATTTGGGGTAATAAATATTAATTATACAGATCTGGTACATATCTAAATATAGTCAGTGACAGGTTGTCAGAAACAGACATAAGGTTTGTCAAAGTTCTTTCCCGGAATTAATTATATTTGACAGAGTCTATCTCTGAGGCAGATACAAGAACGAAACGAGTTTTTACTAGAAAACTTTTACATAGAAAGTCACACCCACTTGAAAATAAAGAATGTATAGCTTCCACCGATACTCATTTTAACGTTCCTCGTATAATTAAGACAAAAAATCTTTTTCTTCTTTGAGGTGTTTCTTTTTATAATATGGGCGATCATGGCTCTCCACAATCTCTAGTCATTTGTATCTTTTAATAAATTTTGTCTTTTTAGTATTACTCCCTCCTAAACCATGTTTCACCATCGATTGTTCTATTCTTAAGAGTATGTCTTACCCTAGCTGGAATCTTTTTTGTGAGTTTTTCATAGAATCGATAGGCTAGGATGTGGCCAAGAAACAAAACCTCAGTTTCCAGTCCACCCGCTGCATTTCTCCTGCATTCGAATTGTAGGTACTTGTCTATCTCTCCTTTGCCTTTCTAACCACCAATAGCATTGCAATCAGGCATACACTCGTAAGCCATATTCACACTATTTACTTTGTTCGGGGAGCTGAGTTCGAATTCCAATTGAATTCATTGCATTCACGCGCAAATACCCTTGGGAAAGGTATTAATCCGTCTCTTCCTTCAAGTCATGGGTTAAATAACAGGAGAGATTGAGTTCTATAGCCTTGGCTGGCAACCAGTCTACCGCAGAAAGCAATGACAACCTACTGCGGGATAATCTTCTGCCCAGTCAGTCATATCTCTTTCGAGACATGATCGCCCAAGCGTGTTTCACGTATGACACTTAACTGACTGACTTGGTTCGGAATGTTGTCCTCATCTTTATTGTCATATACTCGCCGTTTCGGCTGTTGTACGCTCCGGCCTTCTTTTGATATACGTTGGAATTCAAAACGCTATATTTAACCCACGAGAGTAGATTTTTTCTTTCTAGTTCCATATTTTTTGATATTTCAGTTTCAGTTAATTGCCTTTAGTAACATAACTCTAAGTTTATTGTTCACCACTGCTGTGGCTATGTATTGAAATCACGATTTTTTAGTTCAAGTCACTGGTTTACTTTAACTAAAGCTTTTATTCATTGGGCCATGTGCTTTTTGGGAAACCGTGGTGTCGAAACGTTACTAGTTACTACTCCGATATTTATTCCGGACTTTATTCTGTTTCTATGGTGAGAATATAAATTTATGAGGTAATTTTTGTCTTCCCACAGTGTCATTAATTTGCCTGAGAATGACTAAAGTATATATACGACTCTGTTATATACACTATACGTATTTTCTTGTAGACACATATACACATATAGACTCGTGTATATATTAGTCAGTTAAGTTATATACGCACGAGCGATCATGTTTCGAAAGAGACATAACCAACTTGGCAAAAGAATTTCCCGCAGTAAATTTCCATTACTTTATGCATTAGGCTGGTTGCCAACCAAGGCTATAGAATCCAATCTGTCTCCTATTTAACCCATAGATGGAGGAAAAGAGATGGATTAATACCTTTTGCTCGTAAACGAATGCAACGAAATCCACTGAACTTTGAACACAGTTTTGTTTTAATAAGCATATCGCCCGAAATAAGGCATTTTACTGCCACTGTTTTGCAGGGGGTTACATAGAAGGAAAATTATGAGAAAGAGTGACGGGTTATAGGGCTTGTCAGGAAGTGGGTAAAAGAAGGATGAGAATACTGATGGGAGTGAAGTGGACGGAGAAAAAAGCTTGAGAGAGAGGATGCAGGTTAGTGAGATAGGAGATGACTATTGACTTTACATTTAAATTTTTAGAGATTGTAGCTGTCGAGGAAGCAAGTAAACGGAAGGGAATTCCACAGGCGGGAAGTGCGAGACAAAAAGCTGATGGAGTAGAATTTGTGTTTACAATTTATTGGTTTCACATTAAAAGGGTGGTACCTAATTGCTAATCTTGTGGCTCGAGTAAATTCATTTTTTCTTCCGAGCCCATATTTACCTATAACGTCAAGTATAAACACGCCTTATGTTTACTGAAAGACTCAAGTATAGACAAGATCTGTGTTTACCAATAGATTCAAGTATGTAGAAGATGATATGTACTTAATTAATGAAAAAGTAGAATTGTGTGTGTGTGTGTGTGTGTGTGTGTGCAGGGCCGTAGCTGATGCTAAAAAACACAGGGCACAGAGAAAATTGCCCGGATTTATTAGTTGACAATGTGATGACGTCATCAGTGTCATCCGTTTCCAGAAACTATGATTTTTGCGGATTTTTTCGGCTATTCCAATGGAAATTAGGCACAGAACGTGAACGAAAGCAGGAAATCGGGTTCGGATTTTCTGAGCATAACCAGTCTTTTCTCCCAAAATTAATAAATAAACAGATTTTTACTGCGTTCATTCGAATGTTTTCTTCGCTTTTCTTTCTTTCTTTCTTTCTTTCTTTCTTTCTTCGTGAATTGTTTAGTTTGATTTCTGACGAAGACATTTTTCCTTGCCCGGATTTTCACTATGATTGCACGGATCGGTCCTAACCCGAGCCCGGTGTGCCCTGTAGTCAGATACAGCCGTGTGTGTGTGTGTGTGTGTGTGTGTGTGTGTGTGTGTGTGTGTGTGTGTGACGCGTATCGACACTAAAGCGTTCGATTGATGTATCTAATTATGGCCGATAGACTCAAGTATATACGCGACACTTATTTAGCAAAACGCTCAAGTAAAAGCCAGGTCAACTTTCCTATCAAAAATATATACACGACACATTTTATTTCCTATAATTTCAAATATATACATGACACATGTTTACCTACAGTCTCAAGTATAAACCCCACTAACATTTACCTAAAGACTCAGTTACATGGTTGTGATATTTCGTCAAATCCACCAACCCAACTCAACACAGGACGTAGGAATTAATCTTCCAACATGGGAAAATTAAAAAATTGAACAGATAGAAATATTTTTGTTGTTTTTAAGAAAGCCTGTTTGGATGAACATTAGCTGCTTTGTTCCACACACACACACACACACATATATATATATATATATATATATAAATATTTTTGTTGTTTTTAAGAAAGCCTGTTTGGATGAACATTAGCTGCTTTGTTCCACACACACACACACACACACACACACACACACACACACACTTATATATATATATATATATGTATATATGTATATATATATATATATATATATATATATATATATGTGTGTGTGTGTGTGTGTGTGGAACAAAGCAGCTAATGTTCATCCAAACAGGCTTTCTTAAAAACAACAAAAATATTTCTATCTGTTCAATTTTTTATTTATATTTTATATATATATATATATATATATATATATATATATATAATTATCAACCAGATATTGGTCAGAAATAAATTAGACCATTATATAGTTGTATTAAAGAGTGAGCAATACAAATAAATATATATATAATGTAGAGCTTTTAAATATTTTCATTTAGAATTCAGCCAATTACGCAACTTTGGTTTCAATCTTTCAATATCTTCTGTCGCTTTTTTTCAACTGATTTTTCATCTTTTTTCGACATCATAACAGAAACTTTCAGAACGCATTACTTCGGACTTTTCATTTAGCAACTTTTCCCGTTCTGGAGACAATATTATGGCTAATTTCTCTTCTTGGAACAATCTGCAGACATCATCATCGTTGCAAGGTCTAGACCTTTTAATATGCTTTTTTAATATAAGTTACATGAGTTAATTTACAATCGTGATTGGCTAGTTTGGTGCAATCTTTAGGGATCTCTCAAGCTTGAATATAGACTTCTGATTATACAAATGTTTTTTAAAGTTTCCTTCAGTACATCTTATATATATTCTCTGTCCATCTTTTCTCTGTCCATCTTTTCTCTGTCCATGTCCATCTTTTCTCTGTCCATCTGTGTCCTTTAATTCTGCGTTGTAAATAACTCCTTCTATTTTACAAACTCCGTTAAATGGCCATTTGTTTTTATTTCTGCAGTTACATTTTTCATTAACGATATTATGCTGCACCTAATTTTATAAAATTCTTGGTGTTTTGCTTCTTTATGTAATTTTCTAAATTGCAGATGTAGCTGTAACTTACTTTAACTGTATTTCTGTTGAATATCTTATGTAAGTCCGAGTTTTTTAGGAAAGTGTTTATTAATTTATTAAAATTATATTGATCGGAATCAAAAATTTTCTAAATTTAGAAAAAAGTTTTGAAAATTTCAAATTTTCCGCCATTTTTCATCGATTGTAAACAGAAGCCAATTCTCGGTTTTAAAAAAATCTTACAAAAATAAAATACACCTCGCTGATACCTTATTTTCTTCAAATTACCGTATTTAGACTTACTTCGACTTGAAACAAGAATTACTTGCTTACTGATTGAAAAATGTTTCAAAAAGCATTTCTCAATTACAGTAGCCTTGTTATCATAGCTGTCATCACTTTATCAACAGCCGACAATTGATGATTTACAGTATCCGGCCCAAAGTATGGAAGACGAATTTAGTATAAGTCTTATTCATACAAATTATTTTTTTAATTTTGAACTATATTCAAATTAAAAATTTAACACAGTTTTCAGCAATTATCCAATATTTTATGGAATTTTAGTTAGTTTAGCTTTGTAGGCTTACGTTTGATGATGTTTTATAAAAAATTAAAATTAAAATAATATAAAACTTTCTTTTAAAAATTTTACAATTTAATAACAGAATGAAAATAACGGTAGAGGTAACTCAATAATTTATGAAATGTTATGGCATTTATTAATTTTTATTTTTAATATCTATTATTCATATTCTTTTTAGGTACCTCCACAAATTGTGAATTTCACAATTATTATTTTTTTAACAAATTTAGAACATTAGGAATTAAAATATAAAAGTTGCTTTAAATGTTTAAGGAATGACTTGCAAAACAGGCCGTTGAATTTTATAAACATCTTGAAAAGACTTGAATCAGAATCAAAGTGCGGTTTCTGTCGTTTTCCATGTAAGGGGAATAATCCAAAACATTTGTAAACTTCTAAAATAAATACGACCCCTATGAAAACTTGTTATGACCCCTATGGAAGATCGTACTTAAATGAACATATTTATTTACACACAAAAAAATTTTTTTTAATTATTTTGAAAATATATTTGGTGAAAAATGTTATTAAAGTTTCAATTTTCGATAGGCAATATAATCATCAATTCTTAACTAAATAAAAGGGCGACAGTTCTTTAAAAGATTTTTAAAATATTTTCAAAACTTTATGAATTATTTTGATAATAATGAAAAAAAAGGAAAAAAATTCTTTTAAAATTTTATTAGTAATCGAAAAAAATGTTTTTAATTCCCGGTTCACACTCCTCCCTCTTCTTTTGGACAGTAGTAGAGGTGATCGCCTTGTTTCTTGTTTAGGAAGAGGTTCCCGATTTCTTTTCTCTCCTCAGGTCCTAGTCATAGTGTTTTCGCAAGCTTTTTGCAGTGTTTGTGAATGGTGGCAAGGTCTCTTCATTCTGAGGGTACCGGGTTGGCAGTTTCCTGGTTGCTGCTTCCAACTGGTAGTTAGGAGCCCGAATACGTGCGTATCGTCATGAGAAGCTGCTTTGATCAACAGTTGAGTAATATCGGGGTTATATGTAGTGCCATGTTGCGCCTGGATGGGTGTCCCTGCATGAATCTCCGGTGGGCAACCCTGAGGCCACATTATGCAGCAGTCTGCGCCAGTTTCCCTCCCACACATGCTACATACAGCAACCAATTGATTCTGCTCTAGGCCTCTCTCCTAATACCGTCCCCCTCATCTCCCGACTGTTCCGTTCTTGACAGCATCTCCAATAATATTGACAAGGTCATTTCCTCTCATCCGTCTGCCCATATATTTGTGTTTGGCGACTTTAATGCTCACCACGCTAAGTGGCTGAAAAACTCTGCCACAGACATTGCTAGTGTCCTCACTATGAATTTTTCAATCACTCAGTCCCTTACGCAAGTAGTGGAGTTCCCAACGCGTTTCTCTAATAACCCTAATATACACGATTCACAACTAAATCTCTGTTTTTCTTCCATCCCTGACTCTTGCAATGTCAAGCAACCCTGCCCCCTCGGAAACTCCACTCCACTCAAGAACCTCTGACTAGCAAAATATCTTACTGCTACCAAAGAGCCGATTGGGACTCATTCCGTGATTTCTTGTGTGATGTCCCTTGGAAAAAAGTCTTTAGGCTAGACGTTGAAAACTGTGCGGCTGAGGTCTCTTCTTGGGTAAAGGCTGGCATCGAAGATTTCATACCAGCCAGGAAGTTGAGACTTAAATCCCACTCGTCCCTTGGTTCTCCCCCGCTTGCTCGGCCGCCATCGCCCATCGAAATCACTTCTTCCGGCTTTATCGGAGTCACGCGTCGGACCATAACAGGCGCCGCTTTGCCTCTGCTCGCAATGAATGCAAGAAAATACTTAAAGAAGCCAAGTTGTTGATTGCAGCCAGAATGAAGCAGAGCATAGCATACCGTAAGTTTGGTTACAAAGACTACTGGAAGCTCTGTAAAAGTTTACTAAACAATAGCAAACCCTCAATCCCTCCTCTAATCAACGAATGTCAGGTCCTTACCTCTACAACAGACAAAGCTGAGTGCTTCGCTCGCAGATTCTCCACCAACTCGACACTGGACTCTTCTGGAGTATCTGTACCCAACTTCCCACCCCAAACTGGGACCCAACTGAATGACATCCACATTACCCCCTCGGTGGTCTTTAACATAATTTCAAAGCTTGACCACCATAAAGCGAGCGGCGACGACGGAATCCCAATCATCGTCCTGAAGAAATGTTCCCTGAACTCTCTGTTTAAAAAATGGCTCTAATTCAAAGCTGCTATTTATCAACCATCACAGACAAACGCTTCTACCTTCCATTAGCATGAATCAGGCTAGTCTCCTTGAAAACAAAACACTGCGTCTCCTCAGTTTAACTCTCACAATAGACCTCAAGTGGAATGACGATATAGAATCCATAGCTAAATCCGCTGCTAAAAAGTCGGTTCTCTGTGTAGGGCCAGGAAGTTTTTTTCCGTCTGAAACAATCCTGCACATGTATAAATCTACCATCCGCCCGTGCATTGAATACTGCTATAATATCTGGTCGGGTGCTCCTACTATCCACCTAAAATTACCAGCAATACAGTTTTGAAGAAAAAAATTAACAAAATGCCCAAGAAAATTAACTTTCATCATTAAATAACCAATAAGGAGTTGATATGTCGTTCAACAAACCAAACTAAAATCTTTTACTATCTTTGAGGCAATTTCATGATTTGAATGAATTTACGTGATTGTCCTCATCTTTGTTGCCATTTGAACGACGTTTCGGCCGTTGTACGCTCCGGCCTTCTTCAGGTGCTAGGAATTTTAAACCGAAACCTTTAGGGTAGTTCGCTACAATATGCGTGACAAAGCGAATCTTAGCCGTAAAGATAAGAAATAGTGAAACTAAAGAATGTAGTTCGCCTAAATACTTTCTATGAAAATAGTGATAGAGCAGCGAGCGGCTTGCGACTTTTGTCTGTGGTAAATAGGTTGTAGGCTGGGAAATTCTTCTTTTTTTTTTCGTATGTGTCATGTCTCACAAGTACCTATCTTTAGTAACTCTAAGTAATGTTTGTCTACTTATCCCACCCAGTAACTGTTTTTCCGGCCATTTACACAAGCCTGGTAGGTAGATTACCTGATGTTTTTTTTGTATTCTCAACATCCTTCGGTAGAACAACATTTCTGATGCCTACAGCTTTCTCTTTATCTGTCATGAAATTATTTAGCATTCAGGAGGACTCGTATTACTTAATATTTTGGCATTCTTTTCATGTTTTCCAGCGAAATTTTTAATTAAACACATTGATTAATTTTTGTAAAGCATTTTCCAATATTCCAGTGTGCGTTATGAAACATTTCCCATTGCCTGTTAAAACACTTCCCAGATATTTAAACTTCTGTACTTGTTTAATTTTGACAGCTTTAATTCAGATAATGGTGGTTCGCTATAATATGAAGTTATATCGCGGGTCTTATCCGTTACAACTGGTGCTACTAAGGAATGTAATTCGTCTGAACTTTTCTCATATAAATTACGATAGAACAGCGAAAGGCTTGCAATGTTTCGTCTGTGTCATATAGGAATAATGTGTCACTACCGACACTTGTGTTCGAACACGGATCACCAGGAACCTCAAGTAATTAGTGGTACTATGCTGCTTAGATAACGTAGAATATACATATACCCAACTATTAAAAATTTTACATTGGATCTACTAAGAACACTTTTAAACAGTGTTGGTATATACACTTAACTTCCTTCAAAAACAACACGTACAGAAAACAAACATTCCTTTCTGCGTTTTTTTTTTTTTTTTTTTGGTGGGGGGAGTTAAAGGATACAAGCAAAACTCCCAAAGTAAAATTGAAAATTCTGGAAAAACAAGAATCTGTAAGTTGTTCTGCGACATCTGCCCTCTATTCTTAAAGAAAAAGCTGCAGATTTTAAGGTTCCCTAAAAGTAAAGAGCTGCTGAACTGTAGAGATGAACTGACCGTTTTATGTGAACAACAAAAATATTTTTCTTTTAAATTTAATTAATAAGATATTTCATTTATAACTCATGCTCAAATATAACCTAAAAATTAAATGTATTTTATTAAAATAAATGATACTCACAATACTTATTTGTTTTTCTTAACTTCAATATACCTCAGTATATTATAATTATTCACTTCTAATTCTAACCGAAACATTCCAGCCCCTTTACTTCTCGGTCGCCTGGTCGCTGATGGCTTCGTTTTAGCAGCTGATCTTTGAGTCGACTATTACAATGGTGTTCTTACCCACCCACGCTGTGAATTTCGATCTCAAGGAAGTCACGTTGAAATCTTGCTAGATGTCTCTCCGCCAAGTTGAACCAGAATTGACGCGCGAGCACCAAAATAAAAACAGCACCAAAAATAAATTGAATGACGCCCGAATAAGTTGCGGAAAAAGTCTTTATTTACAAACAAACAAAAAAGAAAAACAAAAAGAAAATTGCCAATTCCCTGTTTCTACTTAGCCGACAACGGAGCGGAAGTTTTGTCCAAAAGAAGCGTTTTTTCTTCTTAACATTAATTCAAGTTTTTGATTAGCAATGTCAGTTCACTCCACTCGGGGTTTTCAAGTTGTGACGATTCAAAAAATGTCTTTGTTCACTTCTCACCGAAGCTTTACGGAAACTGCCGAAGGTTGGTCTTTGTGTCTGGTTGGTAGCGGCAGTAATTCGTCTTCTCTGTCTCAGCTCAGCGCAACAAATGGCCTTCCCGGGGCTCTATTTTTATCTTTGTTCCAAATTCACTAGTGGGAGGATGACGAACACTGAGTGTTCATGCAAATCCAATCTCCAGCCAATGAAATCGCTTTCGCCCACGTTCTTTTCTCTCTTATCTTCTCTTGGTTCGACCAATGAAGCAGCACAATTGTAGTGACATCAGTTCTTTTCGATTTTTTCTTTTTGATGCCAAAAAATCTAGCTTTTAGGTTTATAAATCTTTTCCAATCAAGTTTTAAATTTCCCTTTATTCTCATGGAATCTAACCTTTTGCACTCATCAAATATTTCCTTTGTTTTAGGACAATCCTTTCCGACAATCAAAAACTATGCTTTGTTTAAAATTTTTACTTTTATATGCGGTATATCTCAGACATCAGTTGTATTTCTCTTAGTCACGCCGTCTCCGCCTGTCAACAATAACCTCAGTTCAAATAGCATACCCGCAAAATATGAATTCGTTCATATTTTTGACTTTGGATTTGTGATCTCTTATTTTCCTCTGTTCATATTG
This sequence comes from Ascarosepion bandense, assembly GCA_037127315.1. NCBI lineage: Eukaryota > Metazoa > Mollusca > Cephalopoda > Sepiida > Sepiidae > Ascarosepion > Ascarosepion bandense. Next base: position 2,529,943 of record JBBBDQ010000457.1, read on the forward strand.
GAATAATTAAATTTATTACCTGTGTTCATATTAGAACAAAAAACTTTGTTTTTTTTTCAGTTGGTTCTTTTCGATTTATAAAAATTAATAATACGAACCAACACAATTTCTTCCGTCTGATTTGCAACAATTAATAATACCACTAATATCATTACTTCCGTCCGGCCAGGCTAAAAATAGTGTTACAGTACAAAGTTTAATTAAAAAAGCAAAAGAATTCTTTAAAATTTAATTAATTGAAATATTTCATTTATAACATACTAGCAGTATAGCCCGGCGTTGCCCGGATATAATGAAAACTTTAAAACTAATCCATGGTCCTGGAGCTCAGACTCTTTGGACATTGGCACGAAAGACTAAAAAGCAATACTTGTTTCCAGTTAAAGCAATACCGTAGACTGAAAGAAAAATGAATGAATGTAAGTCATTTTTGATTTCCTGGTATCGATATCAAATCAGTTTTTTTCGTCGTAAACTGAATTTTGAAGACTAAATAAGTCCTCTGAGTAAATGGTATCATGGTTGAGACGAAGAACTACAATTATACCTACTTAAAGCCAAACCCGAAGCAAAAACTAAAATAAAAGGGCTGAAAAAAATACAGACATACAGGCAGATAAACAGACATACACACATACATCTTGCCTTTTATATATATATATATATATATATATATATATATATATATATATATATATATATTATCGATTTTCTGCACTATTGTAAAAACTGCAACCTTGAAACTTCTGAATATTGTTTCTTATGTCTTTGTCAATGAGTGCATCAAATTTGATTAACAAGGTTATCGATTTTCGATATTTATCGAGGGTACCTCGACACAAAACCTAGCTAAGAACACTCGCAGACGCTTCTAGTACAACTGTGTAAATTTTCAAGAAAATCAGTTCAGCCGTTTCGGCGTTTATAGGTAATGGACACACACACACACACACACACACACACACACACACACTGACAAAGTTCCATTTATGAATAAGTTTAGATGTTCCAGTGCAACTTAAAAATAAAAATTTATTTTACTGAAATAAATGACCCACACAATACTTAATTGATTTTCTTAATTACAATATACCTTAGAATATACCTTAATATACCATAATTCTTTAATTTTCATACTAAACTAAACATTCCAGGCCCTTTACTCATGAGTTTGTATAAAATCTAATTTCAAATAACCTAAGATCCAACCTGCTGTTAAACATTATTGTCTATCCATTTAACTAATGCATGGTTCCAGAATGTATCTTACCCAGACAAAATTATTTTCTTGAAAAATCTTACCCAGACAAATCTTACCCAGACAAAATTATTTTCTTGAAAAATCTTACCCAGACAAATCTTACCCAGACAAAATTATTTTCTTGAAAAATCTTACCCAGACAAATCTTACCCAGACAAAATTATTTTCTTGAAAAATCTTACCCAGACAAATCTTACCCAGACAAAATTATTTTCTTGAAAAATCTTACCCAGACAAATCTTACCCAGACAAAATTATTTTCTTGAAAAATCTTACCCAGACAAATCTTACCCAGACAAAATTATTTTCTTGAAAAATCTTACCCAGACAAATCTTACCCAGACAAAATTATTTTCTTGAAAAATCTTACCCAGACAAAATTATTTTCTTGAAAAATCTTACCCAGACAAATCTTACCCAGACAAAATTATTTTCTTGAAAAATCTTACCCAGACAAATCTTACCCAGACAAAATTATTTTCTTGAAAATTTAATAAATTACAATGTTTCATTTATAACTTAAGCTACAATATAACTTAAAAATGAAAAATTATTTTACTAAAATAAATGACCCACACAATACTTAATTTTCTTTAGCACAATATACCTTAGTATACCATAATTATTTAATCCTAATTCTAACCTAAACGTTCCAGCCCCTTTACTCATGAAATAGTGGTAATTCTAATTAAAAAACAACAACATAAACTTCAACCAGCTGTTAAAAATTACTGTCTACCGATTTAAATAATCTATGATCTTACTGTGTATCTTATCCAAACAAAATTAAAAAGTGACATGCCTATACATCAGGCCATACTGCTTCCTTTCGCAACCCAGATCTTCAACTCCATGGTTACTTAATTCTAATTTTTGATTGAATAATATCAACACACTTAAAAAGCATATTCTCCAACTAACACTCCTAAATAACCATGAATTCATATTATATTTTAAAAATAAATCATTTCACCCGTTATTTTAATATATGATCTGAAGAAGAACAGTATTGTTCTGAAACATGAATATTTTTGTGTAGTGACATAATGCTTTTATCAACCATTGTAATAACAAATTACAATATATATATATGTATATATATATATATATTAGAAGTAGTACAAACTAATGGGTTGACAGTCCACTTTTGTAGTGATTTACTTTATTAAGAGTGCTCGATACTTAGAGGATTGTATATGGTAATATTTTTGTTATAGATTCATAATAAAAACACTTTATTGCAACAAAAGTGCCGTTGTCTTTCGGTACTACATTATTAGCAACTCGTTAGGCAAATTAATATTTTTTTCCTGTTAGCAATCATTATATACTTTCAAGCTTCTATGTATAATGAATCCTAACAGAAAAAATATTTCACTGCCTGACGAGGTTCTAATAAGATATTACCGAAAAAACAACGGCTCTTGTGTTGCAGTAAACGATGTTTTTATTATAAACTTATAATAAAATATTACTAAAACAGTAGCTACTCTAGCATCTATGCTTCGTTCATTCAGTAATGAATTAGAACACTCTAACTACTGGCGTATGAACACACGTTATATCACACGCTAAAAGTCTGCCTCCTTCTACCGAGCGCCCATAGCTCAGAGGTAAAATAGCCGATTGACGCCAGTTCGGTTGGGTTTCAATCCTGGGTAAGTAGCAATTGGGTGTCTAACCGTACTGATGAGCTGTGATATAGCGAAACGGATCCTTCTGCGGATGACTATATATATATATATATTGGGTAACACTCTCTCTTTTATACAGTTTTCCTTAAAACGACATACAAGGTATTATCATTAACTTTTTTTATATAATTTTTCATGTGTTCTTATAATTTTTTTCTTTTCGGAACTCAAAGTTTTTTTTTACTTTCGAGCACTTTCGGTTATACTTTTAGCCATTATCAAGAATTAATTTTGTTTTATCTCTAAATAAACATCTGAAAAGTTTATGCATACAGAGTTTGGCGTATGTTATGTTCTGAACACAGTAAGCACATTGTTACCGTGTTCATAACTGACGTTAGTAAATGTAGGGTTTCTCTTTCTTATTGATAATACCTCCATTGTTTTTAATCTTCTTTTGCATATGGATGATACTATTATGTATATCAAGGATATCACGGATAGGTACTGGAAGATCTCGATGTGTGGTTAATTGAGTTCGGATGGAATTATTGTGGGAAATGTGTAAGGTCAATCCTCTCTTCAGTTTTGTGGTGGTATAGCCAATGTAACTTTTTACGGATTTAAATGAGGAACACAGTTCTTCAAATGACTCGTAAATTCGTAAATGACACTGGTTCTCTGCAGTTTAGATTTTGCAGGTGAATTATTATTATTGGTAATGAGGTTGGCAGTTTTAAATATCTTATAATAGATGATTAATTAAATTTTCTTGTTTGAATTGGTCGGTGTTACAAAATCTCGCATTATATTGCGAAGTGAAGATTTGTCCAATCTGTAGTCATTGTGCATTTAATTTTTCTAAAAAAAATATTAATGTTGTTTTTGTCCGCGTGATTGTGGTTGCCATTGGCTACGTTACGAAGTTTGATATGGTAATCAAGCAAATAATTTGGAAAGCCGTTGTTGATAAGCGTTTGTTTCAAATTGCGCATTTCTTTAAAGAAAAGCGATTGGGAAGACGAATTCTCGTACACTCTCGTGAGCAAATGTTTAATAACGCCAATTTTGTATCGAAGAGGACATTGACTAATAAAATTAAGGTGGCAAGAATTTTTGCTCGTGGGTTATTTATATACTGAAGTTGTGAAAGTATTATTACTAGAATCTACAAAAATATCCAGAAATGGGAGTTTGTTATTCATTTGGGGGGTTGCTAAGGTCATATGTGAAGTTCAGAACAGAACTTTTTTTTCAAAAGTAATTTTAAGATGATCGATTTCGTTTTTGTAGTCAGCTAATAGGAAATGGCCATCAACGTATCGAACATATATTTTTGGTTTAGTAACTTTTTTTAAAAAGTAGGTTCTCAACATGGGACATATAAAAGTTTGAGGATCACGGACCATGAGGGTTTCGCATACTTACACCATGATGGTCGTAAAATGGTATTTTAGTGGTGCAGGCAAGTAGGAGTTTTTTAAGACTTTTGGAATTGATAAGTGGGAGTATTGAATTATCTTTATGTACAGAGTTAATTGTTATGTCTATAGATTCGGCAACAGGTACATTGGTAAATAAATTTTCGATATCAAGCGAAGCGAAGGTTCTATTGTTTGGTGCAGTAGATCAAAGCATTTGAAGAAATTCGTGGGTTGACTTTATACTATAATTGGTAGAAAGCTAAGGGATGATAATATCATTAAGGAATTTTGGTAGTTGATATACATGTGTTGGAATCTTACTTGCTTGCACCACTAAAATACGATCATCTCGGCAATATTTTCTTAACTTACAATTAGTTACTTCAACCTACCTTTTCACAAGGCTACATTTAAACTGCCTAGTGATGTTGTTCTGATGAGTTGCTGGATGATATAATTTAAAATTTGTGAATTTAAACAGCAAAGTTTTTTTTAGGCATGTCAAATTAAATAAATTGATAACATTGTGTCTGCTTATTGTTAATAAAATCTGTTCATAATCACGGATAACTTTTCGCGTAATATAATTGAAAGATGTAAGAAATTAATGTAACTTCAACAGATGATTTTCTTGTTCATTTCTCGATGTTTCCAAGTACTTTCAATCTCCTTCCGATACCATCTTCAGGGATGTGAGTTGTGATAACAGAAAATGAACGCAAAACTGTGTTGCTAAAAATTACTGTAAATTTTCTTCTTGCTTCAAATATAACGATTGATAAATTGCTAGCGTTCATTAAAACGTGAAAGTTATCAAAAATGGAATTTTTTAATGTTGCAATGTCATGGCTATGCACGTGTTAAAACATGAAAAACTGTTCTTTTTGCAAACATTTTAGAACATTGCTACAGTATTTATAACTGATTCTATTCATTGACGGTTTAATTTTTTTAATGAATATTGCTTCGATGATCTATAGTTTGCTTTTGTTGTTTTCTTGCTGTATGATTATTTTTTTCATATTGTGAATGTAGACAGGAATGTTGGTATAGATATTTAGAAATGGACGAATGGTCAGACATATATAATGTAATACGTTTTGTTAATGTAGTTGTTGTAAATCCAACATATATATTTGTTTTTTTTCGAATCTACATTCTCCCAAGGAACATTTAAATTGATATATAATGTTGGTCTTACATAATACATCATTTGGTAGGGAGAAGTTATTACGGATAATTAAATTAATAGTATTGTATTTTTAATAATATTAATTTCAGTGTTTTATTAGGATCAACGGGTGATTTATTAGTACGAATAAGATTTGTTAGGATTTTTCATCCAGTTTGTAGTTATCGTGTATCTGGTTGCAATAAAAGAGTTTGATATGTTTAGGGTCTTTTGTTAAAGTACCATATTCTCTTTGATGTGTGTTGAGGTTTTTGAAATATCGTCTTATTTGTTCATCTACAATGTGGTCTGACAAATAATTATTAATGAAAATCTGCTCTATATTTTTTAGTTCAGAGTAAAATATATTTTTTGTGGAGGAGTTGATTTGTGTTCGGTTAATTAAATTTTGTATAAGTGCCATTTTGTAGTAGTTAGGTCATTCACTTTTATGAGAGTGCAAGTTTTTGCTTGTTAGTTTTTTATATGGGGAGGTAGTAAATGTGTTTTTGTTTGTGTCTATTAAAATGTCAAGGAAAGGGATTTTGTTATCTTTGTTAAGCATGTGAACTGGAGGACAGAGTTTTTTAAAGTATGGTATAGAGTAATTGGAGAGTGCATAGTCGGAGATAAGTGTCTATTGTTCGATGGTATAATTATACTTGTATCTGTGATTTACCAAAGTGACTTTACTAAAGTAGAAGTTATAAAACTAACGTCGGGTTTTGTTGAAGCTAATAAAGTTACAAATGGAACTGACGACGTGATCTTGTTAACCCTAGCAAGGTTACAAAATCTATCAGAAAGAGATTGTAGGGTGAAAAATGATTCTCTTTTTTGTGTGCGTATCTCTTGTAATTTAAAGCTTGTTTCTTCTCGTCATGAAAACTGAAACGTGTTTAAAGTGTAAAAAAAAAAAAACGAAAGGAAAAAAAAACACGAACATTTTTACATATCAAGAAATCCGTTTGTAAATGGTTCTTATTTGTTTAACTTTGTTTTGGTGTTTTTTTCATTTTCTGATTGCGCACAGACAAGATGACATGTCCGAAATGTAAATCGTGCACTGAACTGACCAAAACATCCTGGATAAAAAGGAAACGACAAAACTATTTCTGGTATTTATTTATCCCTGGTAAAGTTATTAACAATTTAAATGTCTTCATATTTCATATTAGCTCATTAAAAATAAAAAAAATAGCTGGTAACAGGTATCCGAGGATGCTCATCTACAAGGTTGGTTAGTCAATACTTATTGCAGACGCCTGCTCAGGCACATTTGTATTTCTTACACAGAAACCACCTCTGAATTATACTGTATACAGAACGAATCATAGTTAATGTCTCTAAGAGATAACGTGTTATTTATCGTGCTCAACAATCTGAAAAAGGCGATCTGAAGAAGGCCATCATGCTCGAAACCTAAGTTCTGGCTTCTGTCTACCCAATATTACTCTCAACGTTTGGGTCAAACCAATTTATTCACTTTAGTTTTTTACTTTCTTCTCCACTAATAGGAGGAGATAGGTTCACCTATCAACCGGCTCACACTTCTACCGGGTTTTTGGAACAGACGTAGAGGTCTTTGTTTCATGTTTAGGATTGGGTTTGCGGTTCCTTCTAAAGTTTGCATCAGCTCTAGATTCCAAACGCTTGTCATCTCCTTTCCTGCACTAATATGTCAACACATTATCTTGAATGGCTCTTGGGCCTTGTATTAGGTGAACATTAGAAAAAAATAGGCCTGGTTTTCAGGTACTTTCCAAAGGTTTCGAACGCTGAGATCGCCTCCCTCAGATCGATGGCATCAGAAGGCCACCTTCCTGTCAAATCGGCCATGGTGAGATTCTAACGAGGGTCTCATGGTCCGAAAGCGAACGTTCTAACCATGTGGTCACGAGCCCATTAACTCATTAGTACAAAGCTAAATAGACAATAATTAGTGTTACGCCAGTTTATAAGGAAAGCTGAACGATTTGCCTTTAAAAACAGCATCTACGTAAGGGATAATAAATGAATCGTAACACGGGGAAAGCTTTACCAGATAACGTATCCACTCAATACTTTCAGGAGAAGCAGAAACAAAAGTAAAAAATAGTTCTGGGTATGACGATAAACTACATCCGGCAGCAAAGCCTCTGATCAGGAGATTAAAAGTTTTGAGGAGAGTGGAACCACCTCTTAATTGCTGTTGTTTCCAGTTTCACCCTGACCCGGTGTAATAAAACCTGTTAGGGGCCCAATTAAATTTAGTCCTGAAATAATATCATTATCTTGAATTACTTATAAAGTTTGAATTTTTATATTTAGATTTTGGCATTAAATAACCTATAGCGGTGTTTATATGCCGCTAAAAACAACAAAATTAAAAAAGAAAATTATAATATAATCAATCTGTTAACTTTCCAGAATACCAAAAACAAAAGATTTGGAAGGAAACTTCCATCAGTACAAGAAAGAGCTATAGTAATTCCTAGACTTCGAAAACCGTCTTTTTAATATACAATAGGAGTAGAAAGTTTTGCCTATCGCTCGGTTCATACTCCTCCTCGGTCTTTTGAACAAGCGTGCAGGTTTATCCCTTCTTCGCTGATTAGGGTTGGGTTTCCAATTACTTTTAAAGTCTTCTCATTATTTTTCACTTCCAGTAACCTTGATCATTACTTGATTGGAGTGAATTGGCTTAAAAAGAAGGGTTTACAAATTTCAACCAATTTTAATACTGTTTGGTCAGTGAATACCAAATGTTTCTTTTATTGGAACGACTCATTTAACTATCACCATTAAATTTTCACTATTAACATTATAGTTTCACTATCTTCATAATTTTTCATTATCAAAATTAAAATTTCACTATCACCATTAAGATTTCATTTTACCCATAATTTTCATTATCACCATTAGATTTTCACTATCACCATTAAAATTTCATTATACCCATAATTTTTCATTATCACCATTAAATTTTCACTATCAATATTAAAATTTCATTACACCCATAATTTTCATTATCACCATTAGATTTTCACTATCACCATTAAAATTTCATTATACCCATAATTTTTCATTATCATCATTACATTTTCACTATCACCATTAGAATTTCACTACCCACATAATTTTTGTTATCACCATTAAATTTTCCCTATATCCATTAAAATTTCACTATTCCCATAATTTTTCATTATCACCATTAGAATTTCACTATAACCATTAATTTTTCACTTTCCATATTAAAATTATCCACTTTATGAAATACGTATATATTTAACGCCACTACGAATGCGCCAGTATTTATTTATCTTCGCTAAGTCTGCAACAAGGCCATAACGAAGAAAAAACTCTGAAGCTTCATTTGTTCAAGAGGAAAAAGCATGTCTGACTAGAAAACATTATATTTTTAAAAAATGTAAGTTGGGAATACACATTCACAAAGTTTCCAAAAATGTATGAATGGCCTCAGGTATATGCATACGTCCTGAAAATGTTTGTCTAAAACAAAATGGTTTCATACAAGCAGTGTCTGTGTTCATTCTAATTCTAGAGCAATTCCATTGATGTAGACATGGCATATTCTGTGTACTGTGTACCTTCAAGACGTGGGTGAAGACTTTTCACAACCCCCAATCTATTGATATACTGGCCAAAAATTAATAATGACTGACCTTGCAATAAAAACTCAAAATAATATTACTACCAATTTCTACGAGTGGAAATAAAGAAAGAAATGTCACTCAAAAATAAATGATTGACGTTTCATATAATAACAAATCATGATAATATTACTATCACTACTACTAGTACGAGTGGAAATGAAGCAGTTAAAATTAAGATGAAAGGAAAACGAAAAAAATAAATAATGGCTGACAAATGTCCATATATTAAAAATTCAAGATAGTATGACTCTTACTAATGTTACTAATGAATAATAAAAAAAAGAAATTGAAATTTAGATGATGCTAGTAAAAAACGAATAATGGCTGACAATGAATACCCACTAAAAATTCTAGATGGCATTGCCACTTCTAATAATAATGATGTAAAAAGAATCAAATAAAAATATAAATAAAATTAATGACAATCTTGAGTTGGTCAGACACTTCAGCTTAATATGCGTATAACTGGTGTTTTGTAGGAGAACATATAAGGTATGTGGTTAAAACAGTGGTTAGAAATTACAAAGATATGCACCGGATCTTCTATTTAGATGAAAGTAAGTGCTGACCCTCAAACGAAAGCAATCTTCGTCATTGTAAGATTCAATAGAAGCCGAAGGAAGCCTCAGATTATTCTGAAAAAAAAAAACCAAAAAAAAACCAAAAAAAACCCTGTAGCTTCATTTGTCCAAGAGGAGAAAGCATGTCTGACTAAAAAACATATTTTTCAAAAAATAAAAGTTGGGTATACAGATTCACAACATTCCTGAAAATGGGTGAATGTAGTGAGAGACATAAACAAAGACTATTAAATTTATCGAATTGAAAACAAAATATAATCTTTATATCTTTAACATGTTTGAAAATGTTATCCCGGGCAATGAAAAACGAGTTTCCAACTTAAATAAAAAAATGGTGCCTGCATTTGTTACGACTCAAAACAGATGGAAAGGCTACATTGAATTCATTGCAAGGTCAGCAGCTAAGAAAGTCGGTTCACTGTTTCATGCGAGACAATTTTGATCTCCGGAATCTATCTTACCTATCTCTAAGTTCACCATTCGTCCATCTTTAGAATATTACTGCCACATATTGTCCGATTGCCCTGCTATTTACTTTGAGCTATTTGGTTTACTGTGTCGTGCTTGCTCATTTTTCTGACTGGAATCTATCATGCATATCTATGTCTACCATTCGTCCATGCTTAGAATATTGCAGCCACATATGATCCGGAGCCTCTGCTATTTACTTTGAGCTACTTGGTTCACTGTGTCGTGCTAGCTCATTGTTCTCTCTGTAATCGATCATAGATATTTATAAGTTAAACATTCGTCCATGTTTAGAATATTACTGCTACATATGGTCCGATGGCCCTGCTATTTTCCTTGAGCTTCTTGCTTCACTGTGTCGTGTTATATATTTTTTTTCTCTCCGGAAGCAATCATACATACCTATAAGTCTACCATTCGTCCATGCTTAGAATATTGCAGCCACATATGGTTCGGAGCTCCTGCTACTAACTTTGAGTTACTTGGTTCACTGTGTCATGCGAGCACATTTTTCTCTCTGGAATCTATCATGCATATCTATAAGTCTACTATTCGTCCATGCTTAGAATATTACAGCCACATATGGTTCGGAGCCCCTGATATTTACCTTGAGCTACTTGGTTCACTGTGTCGTGCCAGCTCATTTTTCTCTCTGTAATCTATCATGAATATCTATAAGTCTACCATTCGTCCATGTTTAGAATATTACTGCTACGTATGGTCCGATGCCTCTGCTATTTACTTTGAGCTACTTGGTTCACTGTGTCGTGCTTGCTAATTTTTCTCTCTGGAATCTATCATGCATATCTGTAAGTCTACTATTTGTCCATGCTTAGAATATTGCAGCCACATGTGGTCTGGATCCCCTGCTATTTACCTTGAGCTTCTTGGTTCACTGTGTCGTTCTATATATTTTTTCTCTCCGGGATCAATCATATATATCTATAAGTCTACCATTCGTCTATGCTTAGAATATTACTGCCACATATGGTCCGGTGCTCCTGCTATTTACTTTGAGCTTCTTGATAAAATTTAAACAAGAATCAGTAATCTTACTGCGTCCGGGTATTAGTTACTTTCCCGTCACTGCAAGTTTGCTTCTCTGCGTCTGTTCTATAAATACTTTATTGGTAATTATTTGGATGAGCTTCTCGCTATGGTATCTAGAGTTTTTTAGTTTAATTTAAGCGCAGTATTTGACTAGCATCAAGATCTCATCCATTTACAACTGAGCTGGCTAGAGGCTGCTGTAAGTTCTATGCTAACGGTTTATTTTTCTACACATCTGGCCCGGGGAACTCCCTTACAGCTCCATGCTTTCCAGCCAACTTTAATCCTCAAAAATTTCAATGCAATGCCAATCGCTATCTACTGTCCTCCTGGTTGCTCTTTCCTCTTCCTGCTCATTATCAATGTTTCTGTTTCTAATTCTCTACACTCTGTAATCCCTTGTGTCTTAGTGACTTTACTGCCCTGGGATAAGCCCGATTAAAAAAAAAAAAAGACAAGCCGCTATGTCGTCTGAAAGTGGAATAAGGTCGCTATATTTTTAAGTAATAAGTCTGCATTTCTTCAAAATCTAAGGAATATAGCAGTGGTTCCTTAAACGGTATGGCGTGCCTTATGGGTGTGATGGAAGAGGATAACAGATGAGGCAAAATGATTAAAAGACAATCTAAAATTCAGAAACAGTTTCAAAATTTCATATACCAAAAATAATTATGATTTCAAAATTTTAAATATTACTATGGATTACTTGCAATTACATGCCTGAGTCCCATTATAAATAATCATAAATAATTATTGACCGCTTTTAATATTGTGATATATTTGCATTATATCAAGTATTAAAAATATAGTAACTAGGGTTAGCAAATTGGAGGAGAGAGTTATGTTCTGATTTCGAATCTGCGGTGAGCACCATTTAACTCTCAGTCATTTTTTTAATGTATTTTTATTTAAAATAATTTGGTGAGGGCAAATTTTCATTCCGAAAATGCGGTCTAAAGAAAAAAATTGTAAACCACTGGGCTAAAGATTTCATGTTCGAAAAGCCGACGGAGCAGAAAAAAGATGATGTCGAGCTATTTTTGTTTTTTGTTTTATTTTTCTCTGAAAAAAAAAAAAATGAATGTCAGTTTTTCTTTTTTAGGTTTCCGGACATTAAAACTTTGATTGTTAACTTTTGGTGGGGGGCGAACGAAGAATCCTACAGTCATGTTTACATTAATCTTCTTGACATTTTATACACAAATGTCCTTTTAGAAACTTGCAGGTTGAGAAATGAAATTTCCATTGTTTATACTGCCTTTCCAGAGTTAAACAGGATTAATCTGACATCAAATATGTCAGAATTTCATTTCTTTCTTTCTTTCTTTCTTTCTTTCTTTCTTTCTTTCTTTCTACTTTAGTGTGTTTATTTATATCTATCTATCTATCTATCAATCTATCTATCTAATCTATCATCTATCTATCTATCTATCTATCTATCTATCTATCTATCTATCTATCTATCTCGGTCTGTTCATTATCTATCTAAGTATGTTCATTATCTATCTATCTATCTATCTATCTATCTATCTATCTATCTATCTATCTCGGTCTGTTCATTATCTATCTAAGTATGTTCATTATCATATCTATCTATCTATCTATCTATCTATCTATCTATCTATCTATCTCGGTCTCTTCATTATCTATCTAAGTATGTTCATTATCTATCTATCTATCTATCTATCTATCTATCTATCTATCTATCTATGTTCCTATAATCACAAACTTGTCCATTGTTTCATTTTGTTCATAAATCTGTTCATTTGTCTGATTTCCTTGGAGAAAAATTTATCATTATTTACGAACGTACTATTGTACGTTGTAAGGATGTGCGTTGTGGTGCATTAGATATCGGCTCGGAACGAGAAATCGGGGAGCCGAGTTCGAATTCCAGCTGAATTCATTGCATTCACTTACGCGCAAATGCCCTTGGGAAAGGTATTAATCCGTCTATTCCTTCCAGTTATGGGTTAAATAACAGAACAGATTGGGTTCTATAGCCTTGGTCGGCAACCAGTCTACCGCAGAAAGCAATGGCAACATACTGCGGGATAATATTCTTCCCAGTCAGTCATGTCTCTTTCGAGACATGATCGCCCAAGCGTGTTTCACGTATGGCACTTAACTGACTGACTATTGTTCCACGATAAGGCAAAAGCTTAGCAGATTAAAACGTTGCTTCGTGAACTTGGTGACTAATTTCAATTCTTGGACCGGGTAGTGCATAATTGGACTCAATGAAAACGATGCTCAATTTGTTTTAATCATTCCACCCCAAGCAAGGCGAAACATTTTACTAAGGGCTTGATAGGACAGTGGAACAGTCCATGAATAGCAATCAGGAAAGAATATGTGGTGAAATTTGCACTCACAGAACACATAATAAACAAGTGAGAGGAAGAAATCCTTACTTGAACATTAAATGACTTCCTAAGTGAATAACAGTACAGACTTTATGAGAGATACCACAAAAACCTCTCATTTTACTAAGGGGTTCACAAGATAGTTAAACAGTCAATTAACAGTAATCAGGAAAGAATATCTTCTGAATTTTACACTCACAGAATAAGTTAAAAAACATGTGAGAAAGAAATTCTCACTTGAAGTTTAGAAGATTTCCTCAGTGAATAACAGTACAGATATTCGGATGAATTAAAAAAAACTTTCATTTTACTAAGGGATTTATAGGACATTAGAACAGTCCATGAATAGTGACCAGAAAAGAATATTTGGTGAATTTTACACTCACAAAATAAATGAATATTCATAAATGAATATTCATGAATGAATATTCATGAATGAATATTCATAAATGTTCACGAATTTAAAAGCCTTGATAAACCAATGGCTTCCTTTCTTTTGTGCAACAAAATAAATCCTACATTTGCATTGATAAAGCCCCTCCGTGGACGATACGCGTCAGCTAAAGAATATTTTCCTTTCTTCCTTTTATTCATATATATATATATGTGTGTGTGTGTGTGTGTGTGTGTGTGTGTGTGTGTGTGTGTGTGTGTGTGTGTGTGAAAAAAGTGTATGTATATATATATATATATATATGCAATTTGTTATATATAGCGATCGCACATGTGTGTGTGTGTGTCCTTGCGAGCGTTGATGGATGTACAAATGTATATATATATATACGTCTGCGTCAGTCATGACGACAGATTTCCCCCCACGTCCAAAAAAATACACGAATATACGCAACCCTACATATAACCAATGTTTTAAAAAATTGATCAGTTTGTCTGACGATTGCAAGAGCGTGAAACCCAGGGTTACAAACTCATACCTATCTATATGAATATATATATATATATATAAAGAAAATATTCTTGAACATTTTAATCAACTATATATATAAATTAAAAAAAAACGCGTGGGCTAAAAATATTTTTGCCTTTTTCTTTTTATTCATATATATGTGTGTGTGTGTGTGTGTGCGTGTGTGTGTATGTGTGTGTGCGTGTGAATAAAAAGAAATGAGGAAAAATATTCTTAGCCGACTTTTCCTCTTTTCTTCTTATATATATGTGTGTGTGTGTGTGTGTGTGTGTGTGTGTGTGTGAATAAAATGAGAAGAGGAAAAACATTTGTATCCGACGCGTTTTTTTAATTTATATATATAGTTATTTAATTTCAAACACTTCAGAGATTAACAAAAACCTAGGGAGTTCATTTAAAGGGAGATCACTGATACTGAGACATCCGGAAGAGGCATAGCACGTGGAACTAGAATGATTTATTCCAGTGGACGAACTAAAGAGTTTAGTTCGAAATTCCAATCACCTGAAGAAGGTCGAAGCGTACAACGGCCGAAACTTCGTAAATATGGCAACGAAGAGGAGGACAACAGTCCGGACAACGTAAAAGCTATAAATATTTATGAATTAAATATCTACTTAGGTTAGATCTGTCGAACCACTGACCCACAAATCATGAACTGACCTACCATCAACTTTTTAGTTGATTTTCTAAGCACCGGTTAGATGTGGCACAATGCCGACAGTATGGGGTACCCAGTGAGGATCGAACTCACAACTCAGTTGTAATAAGTTTTAGCGAGACAATATTTCTAACCATTACACCACGTCGAGGTGCCCCCATCAACTTTTTAGTGACTCACCAAGAGTCTGTGAAATAATGTCATGGAATTAACCCCCTTCCATCTTAGTGTCACTAAAACCTTACATAGGACGAAGTGGTTCTAAAAAAACACGGTATCACCCGATGTTTATCAGTTGTCAATCTATAGATCAGACAGTAAAACACTGATTCAGTAGAGACAAAAAATTATAATCTGCTCGTAATGAGAAATCGGAGAGCCGAGTTCGAATTCCAGTTGAATTCGTTGCATTCACTTACGCGCAAATAGCCTTGTTAAAGGTATTATTCTGTCTCTTCTTGTTGGGTTAAATAACATTACAGCTTGAATTCTGTAGTTTTGGTTGGCAACCAGTCTACCGTAGAAAATAATGTCTACCTACCGCGAGAAAGTCTTTTGCCAGTCAGTTATGTCTCTTTCGAGACATGATCACCCAAGCATGTATCACATATGGCACTTAACTGACTGCCTGAACAGCGACATACAACACAATAATCAAGTGATATCACATATGAGATAAAACAATGGACACCTGGTGAAGACCAGAAGGCATACGGTTGAAACTGACCCACCATCAACACGATGAGTCAGTGAAATGACGTCATGAAATATGGGTCGCCGTGAAATATATTCGAATCAACCACTAGTAATCGCCTTGCTATAGAGATGAGTGCAGCGTGCGTTAAACTGAAGACAACAAAGGATAAACATCGAATAAAAACATTAGCAGCTTAAGATGCAGCAACAAGTTTCTTATTGAAAAAATATTGGCAACTAAATGATTGAGATACGAGGGTCATTCAATAAATAAGGTGACTTTTTCGGTATAAGAACTTCTAATACAGATAGAAGCTTACTTTCTTTTTAATTTTTTTCCTTTACTTCTTTTTCAAAGGGATTTATTTTTATTTTATTTTTTTGCAGATTGAAAAAAAAAACTTTGAGAGTTTTGGAGATTAACAAAGATGGCCGACCAAGAAGCATGCTCCAGGATTGAACAGAGGTCAGTTATCAAGTTTTTGGTTGCTGTAGGGTGCAAACCAGTTGAAATTCATAGGAGAATGTCAACTGTGTATGGTGTCACATGTTTCAGATAAATAAATGTCTACAAGTGGGCTAAATTGTTTAAAGAAGGACGGAGCAGTGTTGAGGATGAAGACAGGCCTGGGAGGCCTACAGAAGTGTGGTCTCCTGAGGTGATCGAATCAGTCAATGACCTCATTCAGTCTGACAGAAGGGTGGCAGTGGATGACATTGCAAGGACTTTGAGTCTATCTGTTGAGACAGCACATAAAATTGTCCATGATGACCTTGCCTATTCGAAGGTCAGCTCCCGGTGGGTGCCAAAGATGCTTACTGCAGAGCACAAACGAGCTGAGCTGGGAATTGCTCCCTCATCCCCCTTACAGCCCAGACCTTGCCCTTTCAGACTTTCACTTGTTTGGTCCCTTGAAATCGTTCACCATAGGCACGAAATTTGAAAGTGACGATGAAGTCAAAAGTGGTGTGAACGATTGGTTGAGGCATCAGTCCAAAGATTTTTACGCTGAGGGAATACGGAAGCTTGTGCACAGATGAGAAAAGTGTGTGACACTGTTGGGAGACTTCTTCTTCCCTTCTTCTTCTATGTACCCTGTCCCTTCAGGACGTAGGCGATCATGGCTTTCCACGTTTCCCTATCCCTGGTGGCTCTGAGCACGCCTTCTCCTGTTACACCGTGCAATTCTCGTACAGTCATCCACCTGATCAGGCCCTTCAAATATGTTATTCACTGCTTTCCTCTGTCTCGTTTTCCCTCTACCTGACCTGTTAGTATCAAGTTCTCCAGGCCCTCCTTCCTCAGTGCGTGTCCCAGGAACTTCAGCTGTCTCTTCCTTTAATTTCCTTTTTGTTTTCATTATTTCTAAGACCTCATCATTGCTCACATGCTCGATCCATTAGATTCGCAGCATTTTTCTGTAGAACCACATTTCAGTTGCTTCAAGTGTTTCCTTCATCTTTGATGGTATTGTCCAGCATTCACTGCCATATTGAAGGACGGACAGCACGTAGCAATCCACTACTCTCTTCCTAGTTTCTAGCGAAATTGTCCTGTTTCTTAATACCTTACTCAACTTCTGGAATGCTTCCTTCGCCATGCCAATTCGCCTTCGGATCTCTGTGTCGAACTTTCTGTCTTCTGTTATAACGCTTCCCAGGTATTTAAATTTTTGTACCTGCTTGATTCTAGTATCCCCGACCTGTATTTAGCATTTTGGGCTGCCCTTTTTACTGATGACCATGCATTCGGTTTTCGTGCAGTTTATTTAAGCTTCTATCTGTATTAGAAGTCCTTATACCGAAAAATTCACCTTATTTATTGAATGACCCTCGTAGATGTCCTTATACCGAAAAATTCACCTTATTTATTGAATGACCCTCGTAGATGTCCTTATACCGAAAAATTCACCTTATTTATTGAATGACCCTCGTAGATGTCCTTATACCGAAAAATTCACCTTATTTATTGAATGACCCTCGTAGATGTCCTTATACCGAAAAATTCACCTTATTTATTGAATGACCCTCGTAGATGTCCTTATACCGAAAAATTCACCTTATTTATTGAATGAACCTCGTAGATGTCCTTATACCGAAAAATTCACCTTATTTATTGAATGACCCTCGTAGATGTCCTTATACCGAACAATTCACCTTATTTATTGAATGACCCTCGTATTTATGTTTGTGAAAAATTTTAAAGTATTAAAAATGACTTGGCATCTATAAAAGTTTGTAAATTTCTGAGAGCTCGAAAAATTCTGCCGGGATTCGTCATTCGTGGCCGCAATCTGAACAGTATAAAATAAGCATATGATACAATGCTGATGGCAGATACAGAAAAGGAGTTACGAGACCTCTTACAGGAAGGAGTTAAAGAAAGCGGAAAGAAAGAACTACATATAAACTACAAGAAAACTGAATGCATGGTAAACAATAAAAAGAGTAGCCCAAAATGGCAATTACAAGTTGGGGATATTAAAATCTATCAAGGGAGGGAAAATGCAATACGAAGATCCGAAGGTGTATTGGCATGGCCAATGATGCATTTCAGAAGCTGAGTAGAGTATTAAGAGACAGGAAAATTTCGCTGGAAACAAAGAACAAAATACTGCAATGTTATGTGATGTCTCATCTTCAATATGGCAGCGGATACTGAACAATATCATCAAAGGTGAAGGAAAGACTTGAAGTTACCGAAATGTGGTTCTACAAAAGGATACATAGACAGAACAGGTGAGCAACAACGAGGTTTTGGAGAGGATGGACACGAGAAAGAAACTGATATTTAACATCAGGAAAATACCGCTGATGTTTTTAGGATATGCAATGAGGTAGAATTCCAGTTGAAAGTACTGGATTGTTATGTGATATTTCTCCTTCAATATGGTAGGAAATGGTAGACAATCTCATCTAAGATGAAGGAAAGACTTGAAGCGGCTGAAATCTGGTTCTACAGAACGATGTTGGGCATACCATGGACAGAACAGGTGAGCAACAACGATGTTTTGGAGAGGATGGACACGAGAAAGAAACTGATATTTAACATCAAGAAAATACCGCTGATGTTTTTAGGACATGCAATGAGGTAGAATTCCAGTTGAAAGTACTGGATTGTTATGTGATATTTCTCCTTCAATATGGTAGGAAATGGTAGACAATCTCATCTAAGATGAAGGAAAGACTTGAAGCGGCTGAAATCTGGTTCTACAGAACGATGTTGGGCATACCATGGACAGAACAGGTGAGCAACAACGAGGTTTTGGAGAGGAGGAACAACGAGAAAGAAACTGATATTTAACATCAGGAAAAGACAGCTGAAGTTTCTGGGACATGTAATGAGGAAACAGGGCTTGGAGAACCTGATGCTCACGGGATGAATAGAGAGAAAAGGAAAAACAACGCATATCATACTTGATGAACTTGAGCAGATATATAGTGGAGCGGGGATTGAGTGGGATAACAGAGTGGATATTAAGAGCGACAAGGGATGTGGTAGGTCATGACCGCCTGCGTCATGAAGGGACACAGCACATAAAAGAAGAAGAATGTTGTGTTCATGCCTTTCATAAATGAGTTCAGTATAGAATTCACATAAAAAACTAGTAACAGAATTTGAACTTAAATGAACTTTATTTTTATTTATTTATTTAATTTTCGCAACCGCATTGTTCGTTTTCATTTGTGAGAACAGCAATCTCCACGAGTTAGTGACAGGTGTTATCTCAAAATATTTGTCACCTTTGGTTGATAAGTACATACCCTTTACTTTCAGGTGTATCCTCCCCAAATATCTTTAGCTTATGGTTTGACAAATATATATATATATATATATATATATATATATGTTGTAATTTTGAGCCCTACGCTGTAATCCTGTTTCCTAGGAAAACAATTATTTCCCAGAGTAATGAATTTGGTTCAGACTTGAGCATAAAATCTAATGCACAGTTGCTTTAATATACAATCGCTATCCTGTAGTTTGCGGCAGACTGGCGCCTATTCAGTTTTTCTGCCGAGTCATTGTTGACCCGTTTACTATTTAATGGCTAACCCAGTACTGGTGAGACGTCGAGAAATTTAAATGAACGATTATATAGTCATAGCAGGAGTCTTTTAAAAACCAATGCATTCAGTGCATTAGCCATTTAGAATAAAAAGTTTGGTTTGATTTCCGATTGAAAGAACTCGGTCCAAATTACAAGTGGTATCACATGATTCGGCAAAATGTATTGAATTTCATAATCTTCTACGGTAAACTGACATAAGGGATCATAAGGTACATTTTCTTTACTATTTTAATGCTAACATTCACCCAGTACAATGTTTGAGAGCCACTCAAGGTAGTGTGTTAAAGCTAAAAGGCTCACGAGGAAATGAAGTGTTATAAGAATAACAGAAGAGGTGATAAGAAGTTTAAGTTTTTAAAATCATTTCGCTCCATGAAAGGCAATAAAGCCATTAAGACACAAAGGGGGTGGTTACAGAGTGTGAAATAATTAGAAAAAAACAAAACCCTTTCAAGGAACGTCAACAAAGAAGAGAGACAAAGAAGACAAAAACGACTGACAAAATCAAGTTCACCCCAAGCAAGGCATTAAAGTTTAGAGTTTGAGTTTGTTTAATGGCATATCAACCTCTTTGGGTTATTTAATGCTAAAAAGGTGGGGTTCTAAGATATTGCTTTTTAATGTTTGGTTGTAATGAGAAGATTGATTTAGTCAGATTTTGATGAAAGATTCTATTTTATTTTTTATTTTATTTTAGAAAACTGAAAATGTCTTCTAGTTTTGTATTCAAAAATGTATAGCTGGTAATTATTTTCCTTCAAAATGTATTAAGGTAATAACTTTTATCTTTCAAAAATGAATATTTTTTCTATAAAAAGTCTATTTTTATGTATATATGTACATATTTCTATAAAAGTGTATTTTTATACTTTCATGGTGTTTTGACCCCAGTTTGTGCGTGGTGGTGGTGGGGGGGTAACTATTTGTCCATTGCTGGGATCCTAACAGGTGCTGCCACTCCGGGTCTGGTTGGACCTGGGAACAACAGCGATTAAGAGGTAGTTCCATGCTCTTCACAACCTTCCAATTAGAGGCCTTTCTACCGGATGCAGTTTACCGTCATACCCTGGACCGAGCAAGGCATTAAAGCTACTGAGATATATGGAGTTACAGGGTGTGAAAGAATTAGGAACAGGAACATTAATAATCAGCGAGAAAAGGTAAGACGAATAAGGAAGACAGTAGACAGCGATCGAAACTGTATTTAAATTTTTGAAGATCAAAATTAAGTGGAAAGCATGAAACTGCAAAAGAATTCCACAGGCGAAATGTGAAAAAGAAGAAAAGTTAGCATAGAAATTATGGTTGCATCTAGCCAGTGCATCTTTGAATTGGTGAGACCTTACCGCCCATCTAGTAATGCGCTTAAATTTCATAAAGTTAACTCGTTTACTATTTAATGGTTGACACAGTACTGGTGAGACGTCAAGAAATTTAAATAAAAGATTGTATAGACATAGGATGAATCTTCATTCAGTGCATTCAGTTCGGAATAAAAAGTTTCCGACTGAACGAACGTGGTTCAAATTAAAAGAGAAACAAATTTATTTAGGCAAAATGTATTGAAGGTGCACTAATTTCAGAATCCTCTATGGTAAATTAACGTAAGGGTGTGGTGGATAGGAAATGAGGAATTAAAAGCAATTTTCTTCTTCATTTTTACAAAAATTAACGTGTGAAATCCTGGTTTTTCCCAAATAAAAAAGAATTGACCATGTGCTTAAATAAAAAGTCGAAACTAGATTTCTCGAGTAGATGTTAAATTGATTTTCTGAACAATGGAAGCGATTTGCAAAACTAAAAAGACTTAGCGATCCAGTGCGTAAAAACTAAATGTCTGTAAAAGGTTTCGGTCAGTGTCAGTCAGACAGTCAGATTGGAGCAGCGAGACGACACACTAAAATGTAACTTCAAGTCGACCCGGACGTAAGGTCGCGTCGCAAATTTGTTCTCTTTCTTTTTCTTTCTCGTGTGCTCATTCTTTTTACTTCTTCCTCATTCAAAGGCATTCCTACCAAACAAACGCTCAGACATACATACATACATACGTAAACATAAACTCTTTCAAATAAATTACTACTACGAATATTTCTACAACTCTTGATACCCTTAACTCATTACTTGTTTCTTAATGAACATTAACTTCTACAATTCTTGTCATTCTTTTCTTTTAATAAATTTCTATGTTAACATGCAAAATGTATATTTTTATTCTTCCACTATTCCACAAATTCCAATCTCCAACCAACCTTCTGATAATAACGAATAAAAACCCTAAGCTGTAAGGAGTTTGGTTATGTATGACACAAGGCCGAATTAATAAACATTAACCATCTCTCTAGAGCTTCAAAGGATCATAAAACATGTCTCTTTTACTGTTTTAATATTAATATTCACCCAATACAATCGCTATCCTCTAGTTTGTTACAGACTGGCGCCTATTCAGTTTTTTTCTGCTGAGTCATTGTTGACCCGTATACTATTTAATGGTTGACATAGTACCGGTGGGACGTCGAGAAATTTAAATAAAAGGCTAGATAAACATAGGAGGGATATTTTACAAACCAATGTATTCAGTGCATTAGTCGTTCGGAATAAAATGTCTGGTTTGATGTCTGACTGAAAGAATGTGATTCAAATTAAAAGAATAGAACATTTATTTAGGTAAAAATATATTGAAAGAACGTTTATTCCTTTACGGAAATGGTTCTGAACATTTTTGGCTCCATGTCATTCTCCCCTTTCTAAAACTGTCTGGTTCAAAAGGTGCATTCTAAATGATATACATATAATACTGAAAACCTTCATTCGTTTCAATATATATATATATATATATATATATATATATATATATATATATATATAGGAATTTTTTTTTAAGTTTTAAAAATTTAATACCAATAGAAATTGTTTTCTATGACTTACCAGCTCTTTGCTGGTTATTTAAAGCCAAAAACTTATGGCCGGTCAGTCAGTTAAGTGCCATACGTGATACACGCTTGGGCGATCATGTCTCGAAAGAGATATGACTGACTGTGCAGAATATTATCCCGCAGTAGGTTGCCATTGCTTTCTGCGGTAGACTGGCTGCCGACCAAGGCTATAGAACTCAATCTGTCCTGCTATTTAACCCATAACTGGAAGGAATAGACGGATTAATACCTTTCCCAAGGGTATTTGGGCGTAAGTGAATACAATGGATTCAACTGGAATTCGAACTCGGCTCCCCGGTTTCTAGGTCCGAGCCGATATCCACTGTACCACAACGCACATCCTCATGGTCGGTATGGCTGGTAGTTAGAGAAAATAATGTTTTAATGATACAAGTCTTACTAATTAACCCATAACTGGGGGAAAGAGATTGGTTCGTAGATTTTCCAAGAGTATTTCCGTGTAAATAAATATAAGCTTGGATGTGTGGGTGGTGTAATAGATAACGGCTCGTAATTAAAGATCGAAAAGTCGTTACGTTCACCTACTCGCTAATTCCCCCGAAATAACTTTTAATGCACCTCTTCTTTCTCCATTTATGGATTAATTAATTATTATTATCTCCAAAACATTCTTACAATCTAGAAATATTTTCTGGTCTTAAATTGTAGCCATAGGGTGATGGTTAATGTTTATTAATTCGGCCTTGTGTCATACATAACCAAACTCCCTACAGCTTATAAGTTTTATCCAGAGGTATCAGAAGGTTATTATCGTTATCATCAGAATTATCAGGTTTTCAGCAGGTTGGAATCAGAAGGTGGAAGTTGGTTGGTTGGAATGCGTGGAATTGTGTGGAATAGTGTGAAATAGTGTAAGAATAAAAAATATACATTTTTTATGTTAAAATAGAAATTTATTAAAAAAATAGAATAACAAGACTAGGTAGTTGTTAAAGGTTCACTGAGAAACAAGTAATGAGTTAAGGGTACTAAGAATTGTTCGTGATAGTAATTTGTTGAAAAGTGTTTATGAGTACGTATATATGTATAAGCGTTTGTTTGTTTTTTTTTGTTTTTTGTAGGAATGTCTTTGGATGGAGAAAAAGAAGTAAAATGAATCAGCACACGAGAAAGAAGGAGAATTTGGACGATGTGCGATGTGGTTGAAGTTTCTCCTGTTACATTTTAGTTGTGTCTCTCGATGAGTGTCTGGCTGACGCTGACCGGAGTATTTTTAACATTTAGATTTTCGCACTGGATCGCTAAGTCTTCAGGATCTTGCAAATCGCTTCCATTGGTCAGAAAATCAATTTAACATCTAGTTGCGAAATCCGGTCTCGAGTTTTTCTTTAAGAACATGGTCAATTCTTTTTCTATTTGGGAAAAAACAGGATTTCACACGTCATTGTGAATTTCTGTAAAAGTGAAGAGAAAGGTTGTTTGTTTGTTTGTGAGGTTTAACGACCTATCAATCCTTATGGGATCATTTTAAGGTCATAACCAGTGATTTTGGGTAAGGTTATTTTATTTTTACAGCGTTTTTCTTTTTCACGATTCATTGGGATTTGTTTTTAAGAGCAGGGTTCCCAAGTCCTACCCTTGTTATTTAACCCATAACTGGAGGGAATGGACGGATTAATACCTTTCCCAAGGGTACCAGTGCTTAAGTGAATGCAGGGTATTCAACTGGAATTCGAACTCGGCTCACCGATATCTCTTTCCAAGCCGATATCTCACTGCACCACAACGCACATCCGTCACTATACGCTTACAGCACCTGGTATTCCCAAGCGATCACCCATCTAAGTACTGACCGGGCTCAACTTTGCTTAACTTCGGTAATCGAGCGAGAACCGGTGTATTCAACGTGATAGGCCGTAAGCCGAAGAGAAAGGTTGATTTTAATTCTTAATTTCCTATCACGCAAAATAACCTAAAAATTTTGATAGGCCGTAAAAAAAAAAAAAAAAAAAAAAAAAAAAATCGATCAATCATTGGCATTTCTTAACGCCGTTCACCGTGCAGGCTCGAACAATATGTGAGGGTTAAAGAAACTCGCGGTCTCGTTATGCAAATAATGAAAAATGAAGGACGTTTGGTTGTCTGCGCCTTAAGAAGGGGTTGATTTTCATTCAGAAATGGTGTATCACTTCCGTGCCATAATAATAAATACGGCTCAACCAGGAACCACGGCATTCTTGTTCTTATTCTTCTCTCTCGTTTCCTCAGTAAAGCAGTTTAAGACTGGAAATATGATTCCAGCGCAAAATGATATATCAGGTCGGTGCAAAAGTTTTTTGGGTTTTTTTTCCTTTTTTTAATCATATCCCCCCAAGCAAGGCGAAAACGCCACTGATGCGCAGGGGGCTACGTAAGAGTGAAAAGATTGGAAAAGAGAAAAACCGGAAACCACAACCTAAACAGGAAACAAGGAATGAGCCTCTTCACCTGTTCAATAGACGTGGGTGGAGTGTGAACCGGGCGATAGTTTAGTCTATCTACTCCAATTAAGTCTATCTACTCCAATTAAGTTTTTGCCGGTTTGTAAAAGGGACATTTTATATCATTGTAATTTATTTTATGCATATTGTTATTACTTAAACATATCACCATGATTAATTTACAACTTTTTCTTTCAAATTATTAAAACACCATTCATATTTTTCTGCAAGATTCTCACCCATGTTCCTTCCATCTAAAGATATTAGGCATGCTCTACTCTATGAGTTTCACAGAAGTTCCAATGCAAATTCAACGTGTTTCTTGTTGTGAATCTTTGCTTTCATGGCACATTCATGCACCATTTTTGGGTCTTGTCACGTGAATAAATCGAGGAGAAAGACCAGTTCAGCAACCGAGAGGAGGACTCCATCCCAAAAAAGATCATGTTGAGCAGATGGAATCAAGTTATAGATTAGTTATTGTTATGAGTAAAGATTTTCAAAAACACACAGTTTTTCATTTTCAAGATGAAATTTTAAATCAGCAAAAACTTTTGCACCGACCTGATATTATGTGTAAGTAAAAAGAAAAAAAAGTGTTTAATAGGAATTGTTCAGATTCTGAATTCAACAGCAACATTTGTAGAATTATGAATTATGGCCAATGATTTCGACTAGTCGTTCTCAACCTTTTTTACCAATGCACCCTTTTGTTAGAATGCCATTCACCACCTTTCCAAGATTTTCTTACTCAAAAGGTGCATTCCAAATAATATACACATATTATTGGATTATATATTATTCTTTTCCATATTAGTACATATACATTTACATGGATTATTTTGATAGAGAAGTTTTACAAATTTTATAGCGATAAAAAATGTTGATGAATTTTTAGACTTAAATACATGTAATTTGCCTGTAATTCATTTTTGTTTAATTTTATTTAATAACTAATTATTAAATAAATAAACTGAAGCTTATTTCAATTAGCCAAATATTTTCTGGTTTTAAATAATTTTGACAAGCCGTGAAAACAAATCGATCATTCATTGGCATTTCTTAACGCAGTTCACTGAGCAGACTAGAACAATATGCGAGGGTTAAAGAAACTCGCTGTCTCGTAATGCAAATGACAAAACGAAGAACGGTTGGTTGTCTCCGCCTTAAGTGGGGTTACTTTTCATCCAGAAATGATGGATGACTTTCGTGCCATGATAATAAAGCCGGCTCAACCAGAAACCACGGTGCTCTTCTTGTTTATTCTTCGTCGGTTTCTCACTAGAAGCATTCGCATGACAAACCAGCTTGAAAATAAAAATGTCTCACGGGAAAAGAAGATTTTAACTTGTAAAAATAAAGTAAACATAAGCTAGAAAGAACATTCAAAAGTTACAAACCTCCGCCACTGCCATTTATGGTCAGGTGCCCCTGCCGTTCTCCTCAGTGTTCTTGACAAGCTCCAAAGGAGAGTCTGTAATGTGATAGGTACTGATCTGGCAACTCGACTGCAGCCACTTTCCCATCGTCGAAATGTGGCCTCCCTCTGTCTCTTCTATAAATACTTTCATGGCTTCTGCTCGGATGAGCTTAAGTCACTAATGCCTCCTCAACAGGTGTTTACCCGTGCAACCAGACTGGCAACTGGGTCCCACCCATTCACAGTCATGTTAGCCAAATGCAGACGACAATTCTACTCCTGCAGCTTCCTCTCTCGCACTTCCCGCCTGTGGAACTCACTCCCGTATTCTTGCTTTCCCGACGGCTACAACCTCCAGAAATTTAAATGCAAAGTCAATACTCATCTACTAACCACTGGCCTCTAGCTCTCTCCCCTCCCCTGTATAACCTTCCCTTTCTCTCCACCTATGTATCTGTTCTCGCACCTTCTTTCTCAGCTTTCTATTGTTCCTTTCTAACTAGCTTGTACTCCTCACTCTTTTCTAATTAATCTTTTTACATTTATGTAACCCCCTGCATATCAGTGGCGTTTCCGCCTTGCTCGGGGTGAAATGATTAAAAAAAAAAAAAACCAACGCAATAGCAACATCGTCTCAGTGATTGGCAAGAGAAACAATCCTGCACATATATAAATCTACCATCCGCCCGTGCATTGAATACTGCTGCCATATCTGGTCGGGTGCGCCTGCTATCAACCTAGGGGTCCTTGACAAAATCAAACGCAGAATTTGTAATGTAATCGATCCCAACTTAGCAGCTCTGATGCACTCACTTTCTCACCGACGTAGTGTGGCTTCCCTGTGTCTCTTCTACAAATACTTTCACGGCTTCTGCTCCGATGAACTTAGCTCACTGGTGCCTCCTATATATGAATTTACTCGAGCTAAACATTAGCAACTAGGTCTCACCCCTTTACTGTAAAACCAATAAAATGTAAATGCAAATTCTACTCCACCAGCTTCTTTTCTCGCACTTCCCGCCTGTGGAATTCCATTCCGTTTATTTGCTTCCCCGACAGCTACAATCTTCAAGAATTTAAATGCAAAGTCAATAGTCATCTCCTATCTCATCAATCTACATCCTCTCTCTCTCTCTCTCTCTCTCATGGCCCTTTCTCCGTCCACTCCACTCTCATCAGTATTCTCATCCTTCTCTTACCCACTTCCTAACACCCCTTATAGCTTGTCACTCTTTCTCATAACTTTCCTCCTATGTAACCCCTGCCAAACAGTGGCAGTAAAATGCCTTGCTTGGGGAAATTTGATTATTAAAAAGAGAGAGAGAGAGAGAGAGAGAGAGAGAGAGAGAGAGAGAGAGAGAGAGAGAGAGAGATGATTATTAAAATAAGAAAAAAATAACTGCAAATGTACTGGATTGCTATTAAGAGTGAAAATAGAAAAAAATGAACTCGACCGCTTTCAAAAGTAAATGCACACTTCAAATAAAACAGGGGAAATAACTCAGTATTTAAAGTGATCTAAGGGAAATAATTCAATATATGGCATTTGAAAGGTAAAAAATAAATTTTAGTTATAAAACCGGAAAAATAACCCTGAAACTTTATCCCTTAATGGATCGAATCAGTTCCTGCTAGTCATGCGGCCAATCATACCTGAAAGTTACATCTGAATCTTTCCAGGAGGTCTGAGCTAGAACTAGTTTGTCGACCATTACTTCACAGCAATGAACCAATTAAAATTTACAAAAATGAGCTAATTCTGGCACATGGATACTAAAATGGGCCACTCAGTAAGGTTCGAATTCAGTTTAGCAGTAACAATGGTTTTCTAAAAAAATTCTATAACCATTACCCAACGGCAGTGTATCCATTGATATTTAAAACATAGCTATATATTGATATCTAAAACCTTATTTTAGTCTTGACTAAGACTACTAGTGTGGGGCACCCAGCGACGACCGAACTCATTACACTAATCGTCTGCTGAACCAAATCACCAAACATTAATCAACGGCATTTTTACGGCATGTATCCATTGAAATATTTTAAAAGAATCTCTGCTAAATAGAGCAAATGGCTATTAATGTGATGATCGAATCCACTACGGGTTTGCCAAACTTTACTCCACGGCGGTGTGCCGATTAATATTTACAACAATTAGCTTAGCATGAGAGAAGGCTACTAATATAAGGCACACAGTGAGGATTGAAGTCACGAAACAATAATAAAAATCTATTAAACTAATTCATGTGCTCCGGGGCAGTGTGCTTATTGTTGTTTACCAAATTAGGCTTTGTCTGACACTGCTGATCAAACTCAAGAAGCAATAGTAATAGTCTGTTGTGGATAAGGAATTAAAAATTAAAAGTGACTCTATTCTCTTCTTCACTTTTACAAAATTTCACATTTACTTGTGAAATTCTAATTTTCATAAATAGAAAAAGGATTGACCCCATCCCTTGTACCGAAAGAAAAAAGATGGAACTGGATTTCACGATCCGATGTTAAATAAATTTTCTAACCAATGGAAGGAAGTGATTTGAGAAACTGTGATAAAAGTTAGCAAGCCAGTGTGAAAAACTAAATAGCTATAAAAACACAAAGAAAGTCAGAATCAGTCAGTGAGATGAAAGCAGCGATATCATACACCAGCAACATGTGACGAAAACTTCAAACACTGACCAGGACATATAAAGTCCCGTCACACATTCGTTCTCCTTCTTCACTCATGCTAATTTCCTTTACCCTCTTCTTCTCCATTCTCAACATTCTCGCAGTCAACAAAGATGAACAACAAGAACAACATACTTTAACTGGCGCCTAAAAAATTTCCTTTATTGCTTTACCTTCCTTTTCACTTTCTCGCCAACCATAAAAATAGGAAAGGAACATAGACTTGTAACCTGTTAATCTTTCTACATACACACATTCTACTACTTACTACATTTTCTCATTGAACATTTAACTTCTACAAATTGATGTTATTCAGCTCTGTTAATAAAATTCCACTTATTTTACAAACAAAACATTTTTATTCTTTCACTTTCCACAAATCCACCTTCAGATAATTCTGATGATTTTGATAAACCTTAAGTTGTGGGGAGCGTCGGCTATATTTGTGAATTGGCCTTGTACCAGACATAGTTGACCGTCCCTACTAAAGATCTAGTAGAATAGTTCGTTGTCTATTACTCTACAGTAATTGATATTTACAAAACTTACGTTAGTCTGAAACAAGTTCAGCGATGTAAATCACTCATTAAAGAATAAATTCACTAAATTAGTAATTGTTTTTTAGATAAGTTTACTAAACATCACTCCATTGTGGAGCGATCTATGAGAAGGTACCGTATTTGACAGCATACAAGACGCACGGGTGTATAGGACGCACTATAATTTCAGTAAAGCAAATCAAGAAAAAAGTAGTACTTATTAGAATTATTAGTAAATGGTGCAGCTTAGGCTATATTTAGTGGAATAATTAGGATATAAAAATTCTAATCGTATTTATACCAATGAAATTGAAAATTACTGCAAGAAAAATAAAAAGGAAACAAATATATTTTACAAATATATAATTTGAATTTATTGCATATAATTTTAGTGAAACAAAATACAAATATTGAACGTGATGAAATTAATATAATGAATATTATCAATGATAATACTTTTAATCTGCATAATAGCCTTTTAAATAATGACAATCGGGATATGAAAGCTACTGTAAGGTCCAAGCGAATAAGAGTTGCGAGATAGCAAATTTCGGCCGACTATTGCGAAGTTTAAACTTAGATATGATATTTTTTAAACTGTCAGAACTCCACTTGCATTGTTAAATAATGCAAGTTTGATGGAAGGGAAATTTTTTTATATATTGCGTCTCCCTTATAGCGAGGTGCCTTTGATATTGTGATTTAAATAGTATTTTTGTAAAATTTTAAAATTCTTCTTATGAGTTCTTGTAGATTATGGGTTAATAAATGTTTTTATTGTACTATTATTATTAGATAGGTGGCATGTAAGGCGTTAACTCAGAGAAGTGATAGTATGGCCAATATAGGTAATTGATTTATGACAAGAAACAGAGTCTTGTACAGGACGTTGAAATTCATGCACCATATTAGCCATTCCTAGTTTAGAATTAATTGGGTTATTTTGATTAGAAACAACTAGGCTTTCAGTCTTTCATTTTTTATAACATATTATAAATTATACATGTTTTTGAGGAATTACGGCAGACATATGGTCTCTAATAATTTTGTATAGAAAATTTTAGATGTTTTTTTAAGAATTACGGCAGAAGAACACAGGAGAATTTTAAAAGATATTTTTAGTAAAAGAAAGTGCGCCTTATATACCGTAAAATACGGTAATTTAAATGTAGTCTAGCACAAGGGTACATATTATTTTATCTTGGTTAGAGTTTACTCTTCGGTTGTAAAGGTTAGTGAGATGGCCTTACTAGCAATAACTGAGATGCATCAATAACTCGTTTTATCGAGGAAGAAAAGAAAAGAAAAGAAAAGTGCCTTCGGCTGTGTTTTTGGTCCTTTTATGTTTAATGGTTTGTACTTGCTACAAATGCAATCGGTATTATTACAAAACAAACGACCATGGAGATTATTGTTGTCTCAATAACAAAATCAATTTATGTTCTCTATCTCTCTTTCTCTCTCTCTCTCTGTCTCACTCTCACACACACACTCTTTCTCTCTCTCTCTCTCTCTCACATATACACACACACACACACACACACACACAGCCACAAGTCCTGGGTATGACGGTAAACTGCATCCGGCAGCAAGGCCTCTAATTGGGAGTTTTTGAGGAGCATGGCACCACTTCTTAATTGCTGTTGTTCCCAGGTCCACCCTGACTCGGAGTGGTAGCACCTGGTTGGGTCCCAGCTATGGGCAAATAGTTAAACTCCAAACTGGGGCCAAAACACTATGAAAGTATATAAAGACTTTTATACGAATATTTACATAAAAATAAACTTTTACAGAAAAATATACATTTTTGAAGGAAAAATATTACCAACAATATATTACTGAACGGAAAAAATTATTACCATAACACATTTTTGAAGAAAAAAATTATTGCCATGATACATATTTGAAGGAAAAAAAATTATTACCAGCAATACATTTTTGAATACAAAACTAGAAGACATCTTCAGTTTTTAAAATAAAAAGAATTGTTTTCATCAAAATCTGACGAAATAAACTTTCTCACTATAACTGAATATTTAAAGGAAAATACCTTAAGTTAAAACCCTACCTTTTTGGCATTACATAACCCACAGAGGTGTTGATATGCCGTTAAACAAAACTCAAATATCGCCACAAGATATTCGCTTACCGCCTACACACATCACTTTTCATCGACGTTCATCCAAGCGTTTTGTCTGGACATGTGCAAGCACACGTTGCAGTGATAATAACTGGTAAATCATTGTACACTAGAAAACATGGCGCCAATTTACAGCTGGTCTCCACGGCAACAGGTCCGTGAAATTGATGAAATAATTTATAAAGAATTGTGCGCTTTCGTACGTCTCTTTGATTATAGGGCACTCGCAATGAGACAGTGTTGCATCATAAGCAATTACTGACGATTTTGAGTGTATTAGGTGCCAAGTAACTGGCTGTGTACTAATAGACAATAGCAAACGTAGCAAATCTATTTTCACTTTGATAAAAAGAATTCTTTTCACGAGAACGATACTACAAAATATGAATGATGAGGATTCAATTTTAAAACCTTTTGCATAGTGTTCTTTCTTCTCTTTTAAAAGATATATAATCCTCCTGTGATTATTTGATTATTTTGATTTTAAATAGAAATTTATTCCTCTTCGTCCGTACTTACTAACGATGTAGGTTTGCCGATAACATGAAAATCTAATCTTTATTATTTAGCATTTTATTACTTTCAACATTTCGTCAGTTACTCAATAGAATACAGTTTTATATCATCCAACAGCTAACTAAAACGCACAAAGTAAAATTGCACACCCGCAAAATTGGATTCAAACGACTAAAGCACATTTTGGAAACACCCAGACCAAAAAAAAATTCACAAGTCAGTGCGAAAAGAAAAGTCCTGGATCCTGATTGGATGGCATATGGAGATTTGATATGTGATATCGATCAAACGTTTTTTCACACCTAAAGTGAAAATACTCGCTGGAGCCGGTCACAGGATCAGATTCACTACTTAAAGAAATTCCGCGACCGGTCAGTTAAGCATTGGGAGCGGTTAGCTGACGGGCCTCGTGGCAATGTAATAAAAGAAATTTCAACACAGTCAGAATTGGAGCGGTATCTGATAGCATCTCTTCACAATGTAAGGAAGAAACTTCAAGCTGCTCGGACAAGTTTTTTTCTTTTTAATCGTATCACCCCGAGCATGGCGGTAACGCCACTGATGTGCAGGGGGCTACATAAGAGTAAAAAGATTACATAAGAGAGAGTGACGAGAGTGAAGAGAAAGACGAACCAGTTAGAAAGGAGCAAGAGAAGGAAGGGAATACAGGTGTGATGACAGTTACAAAGGTGGAGAGAAAGGAAAGGATATACAGTGTTGTGTAGAAAGAACTAGAGTCAAGTTGTTAAGAGATGAGTATTGACATTGCATTTAAATTCCTGGAGGTTGTAGCCTTCCGGAAAGCAAGAATATGGAAGCGAGTTCCACAGGCAGAAAGCGCGAGAAAAGAAGCTGCAGGAGTAGAACTGTCGTCTGTATTTGGTTAATCTAACTGTGAATGTGTGGGACCGAGTTGCCAATCTGGTTGCACGAGTAAACACCTGTTGCGGAGGCACCAGTGATTAAGTTCGTTGGAGCAGAAGCCATGAAAGTCTTTATAAAACAGACAAAAGGAGACCACATCTCGTCGGTCACATGATCAGATTCACTACTTAAGGAAATTCTGTGACCAGCCAAAGGCAGTCAGAATGAGAGCGGTATCTGATAACATCTCAGAATGTAAGCAAGAAACAACAAGCTAATTCGATCACGTCCCGCCGGCCTCTTCTTCCAACTTTCTTTTCTTCTTTTTCACGCCACGCCCTCAAAGAGAACAACAACAACAACAACAACAACATCAACAGGACACTCTGTCTGCGATAATTACTGTTTCTTCATTTTTTCTTTCTCACCCTGTCGCCGACCTACCAGACAGAGGAAGGAACGTACGACCTTACCTTCTGCTACTACACAACCATAAACTCTAAACTTCTGTGGACATTTTAAATACTTACATTTCCCTTTGAACAATTTTAACTACAAAACTACATGGATTTTCTCAATGAACATTTTTCTTTTCACAAATATATTACAGTATTCAGTTAATAAATTTCACATATATTTTTCTTCTTACACTTTTGTTATTCTCGTAATAAATCTT
Organism: Ascarosepion bandense; assembly: GCA_037127315.1. Classification (NCBI taxonomy): domain Eukaryota; kingdom Metazoa; phylum Mollusca; class Cephalopoda; order Sepiida; family Sepiidae; genus Ascarosepion; species Ascarosepion bandense. The sequence continues at coordinate 2,564,111 of JBBBDQ010000457.1, forward strand.
TACTTTAATGAACACACGAAATATTTTATCCTTCCACATTTCAACATACAACCTTCTGAAATTTAAATTGTGGGGACTTCGACGTGTTTGACACAAGGCCAATTTACCAGACATAGCCGAGGCCCCTACAAGTCTCGGCCAGTCTGTAGTATGCCAGTCACCGTCGGTTACTCTTGCCTCTTGATGATATGCTTTGTATTATCGGTTTGCAGTTTGTGAGAGACTACTCGGATATGCTTCGTATTATCGGTTTGCGTTTTATGAGAAACTACCCAAATATAGGGCTGTTGTTTATATACCCACCTGATTTGTGATCGGTACTGGTTTCTGAAACTGCGCAATGGGGATACTAGTCTTGAAGATCAAGGTGGTAGAAGACGTTTATCTGATTGACAAGACGTTTATCTGATCTTGATTGACAATCAAGATCTATAAACACTAGTCGAACAAAATCCGCGTCAAAGTGCCAGAGAAATGTCTCGGAGAATGAGTATCAACATCTCAACAATATCGGACAATTCCAAGAAAATTGGTAAGGTGAAGAAACTAAAAAAATGGGTTCCAGATGAACTCAGTGAAAGTCAAAGATTTCGACGATTGAAGTTTCTACGACTAGCAATTCCGATTTTTCGACTTAGATTTTCTGGTTTTAAATCACTACAACCCAACATCCTAACCACGCCTGTTAGCGAAGTCGATTCTTTCTGAGGATAGAACTGTCATGGTCTTGTTAAAGAACAGACTAATATCTTTTCTTAAAGAAAGCAAGATCATCTGTTGTAGAGTGATTGCAAATATGCTAAACACACAAGTCACTCGCCTGTGTTCCTAGTTTTATCCTGTGCACCTAACTGCCATGAATTTCTTATAATTTATCTTTAATTCTCATTATAATTCTGTTTGTTCCTCCCTTTGTTGATCTGCACAACCGTTATGCTCTGACAATACCTAATAAATAATCAACCATTCCGTTTTGATGACGTGGAAAATGGGAAAGACATTTCTTGGTTTCAGTGAGAAAATGGAAGATAGAAGTTGAAAGGGAGGATTAGATTAAACTGATAAGAACAGATACTACACTTTGATTTTATCTAAAAAGCCGAGAAGCGGTATTTTTCAGTCCGTCAATTTAAAGGCGGTATAACGACAATACTGTGGAAAATTGCCCAAATCTTATATGCAAGCCTGCAAGTCCCCTCGGCAAGTAAGGTTCCTTTTTGAGATGCTTCAGGTGCCGGGTAAAAAACCCATCACCCTCTCAAAGGAGAACTATTGCCTGTGGGAAAGCCCCTGTGGATTGGGCTTAGAATTATTTGAACCTTCCCGAGCCAAAAGACCAAAAGGTTATGGTGACCGCCATAAAAGAAGGAAAGATCAAAATGTTTAGCGCCTCCTGTCAATACCTCATAAATAATGGACTATTGGAAAAAGTTATTAATTTTAAATCTTTTCATTTGTACCCACTTCTTAAAATAACGACAACCATTCATATTCAACATTGTTATTATAATATTTTGTTAAAGTTGTTAAGTTGAAATATTTAACGATGTGATAGGAGAGCTTTTACGGATATTTTGTCGTAGAATTCATCGCTAGCTTATTCAATCATTAACTTAAGAATTAAGAAAATTCAAATAGGAAAACCGTTTCATTTTTATGGGTCTTTTTCGTATACAGGGTGTTCTCCATAAATTGACATCATTTAAAATCTGAAAATTTGAATAACTACATGGTCCAGGAAAATGAAATTAAATAGACTACATGTTGAACTGTAAGATGTTGAAAGAAGATTTTATATTTGATTTTACAAAGATTCACAATTGTTCAATAAGCGAATCACCTGTGACACGACACCCATTAAATCGGTTGTCCAGCTTCTGCCAAACAGGCTGTAGTATATCTTGCGAAACATTCTCTACCGATTCAGTTATTCTCTACTGAAGTTCCTTGTATTAAAAAGGGGATATAGACCTGTCCCTTCACAAAGCCCTATAGAAAAAAAATCACAAGGTGTCAAATGTGGAAGATGTCAAGTCAGGTAAGCGTGGAAGCCATTTCAAAAGCACATTGTCATTATCACTAGCGCGTCAGATTTATATTCAGTTGATTCTCATTGAGATAAGTCCGCACACTCAAATTATTTTTTACATATTTTGTTAAAATTTGAAATCATTTGAGAGAAAATTGGCTGTGTTATTAGACTACAAAATAATGTTAATTTTGGAGGACACCCTGAATATAAATATGTTATCACAATCAGCTAGATTGTCGCAGACTAGTACCCATTCAACTTATCTGTCGAGTCATTGTTGACCAGTTTAATATTTAATGGTTGTCACAATACTGGTGAGAGGTCGAGAAATTTAAATAACAGACTAGATAAACATAGGAGGGATCTTTTACAAACCAATGCGTTCATTGCATTAGTTGTTCGGAATAAAAAGTCTGGTTTGATTTTCGACTGAAAGAATGCGGTCCAAATTACAATAAAAACAAATCTATTTAGGCAAAATGTATTGAATTTCAGAATGTCCTATGATAAATTGGCATAAAATATCATAAAGCTTATCTTCTTTACTATTTTAATACTAACATTCACCCAATATAATGTTTGAGAACCACTCAAGATAGACTCATGATAAATAGAGACTGACGTTTCAGAATGCGCCATAGCAGTCTCTTTAAGACGATCAGGGAGGCCCATAGTCTTTTTCTCCAAAAAGCCTGTCTGAGTCAGAACGTAGAAATTCTGTAATAAAGCAAGAAACATGCTATTATCAAATCGCTGAGAAAATTGGGATATTATTTGATAGAGCGGCACTTTAAATTAATTCTTCTTCTTCTTCTTCTTCTTCTTCTTCTTCTTCTTCTTATATGTGCCTTGTCCTTTCAGGACGTAGGCGATCATGACCTTCCACCTCTCCCTGTTCATAGTGGCCCTGAGCACACTTTCTCCACGCAATCCACATTCTGTCATCCACATGATCAGGCCCTTCAAATATGTTATCCGCTGCTTTCCTCTGTCTCTTTTCCCCTCTATCTGGCCTTTTAGTATCAGGTTCTCCATGCCCTCCTTCCTTATTGCATGTCCCAGGAAATTTAGTTGTCTCTTCCTGATGCTCAACATTAATTTCCTTTTTGTTTCCATCCTTTTCAAAATCTCATCATTGCTCACATACTCGGTCTACGATATCCGCAGCATCCTTCTGTAGAACAACATTTCAACTGCTTCCAGTTTTTCCTTCATCTTTGATGATATTGTCCAGCATTCACTGTCATATTGAAGAACTGACATCACATAGTAATCCAGTACACTCTTCTTTGTTTCTAGTGTAATTTTCCTGTTTCTTAATACTTTGCTCAGCTTCTGGAACGCTTCATTCGCCATGCCAATTCGCCATCGGATCTCTGTGTCGCACTTTCCGTCTTCTGTTGGAACACTTCCCAGATATTTAAATTAATTACAGATTAAAAATCAGTCGCATTCATGTTAAACGTGAAAACAACCTGCAAAATCAAAAACGAGAAGATACCCAGGTGGAGGATAGAACTCTTGTTTTACTATTTCGACGTAACATAACTCCCCGGCAAAGAAAACGCAAATGTGAACGCCCCTCTCCCGTGTATGTAGCTCGGCTGCTAGCAAAAAAAATAATTAAAGTGATTACATAGGGAGTTATGTCACCCATGTGTTATACGCATGGTCCACGTGACGAAAACCAGAAACCTTCCCTACTTTGTAGAGGATGTGGAAGAAGTTACCAACTCATGTAATACTTGAGCTGAGAATAAACCAAGGTTCTACCGTCCTAACATCAGTCAGTTAAGTACCATACGTACTTGGGCGATCGTGTCTCGAAAGAGACATGACTGACTGGACAGAAGATTATCCCGCAGTAGGTTGCCATTGCTTTCTGCGGTAGACTGGTTGCCCGATCTGCCCTGCCATTTAACTCATAGCTGGTGGGAGAAGAGACAGATTATATTAGATTATTATATGAAGTATAATTAGTGGGGGATCAGTTTATTATTTCATAACAATAGAAAACCGATCCCCCACTTTATGCCCGGTAGAAGTTTTAATTATGTTTCCAACTATCATATTCAATCAGTCAGTTAAGCACCATACGTGATACATGCTTGGGCGATCATGTCTCAAAAGAGATATGACTTACTGGGCAGAAGATTATCCCGCAGTAGGTTGCCATTGCTTTATGCGATAGATTAGTTGCCAGTCAAGGCTACAGAACCTAATCTGTTCTATTATTTAACCCATAACTGGAAGAGAGAGACGGATTAATACCTTTCCCAGTGGTATTTGTGCGTAAGTGAATGAAAGAAATTCAAGTGGAATTCGAACTCGACACTTCGAATTGTCGTTCCGAGCCGTTATCCACTGCACCACAACGCACATCCTGACCTACATCAGCAAAGTCATAAAAGCCGCGCAACCCTACGAAAGAATCACATTGGATTTTCAAGATCCACTTTTATCAAAAAGTCAAAACAAACACATATTGACAATAATTGGCGGTTTCCTTTCGCAATACCTTGCCCGTATGTATCCCCAACATAAGTCATACAAGCACTTTGCTCAGTTTTTACTATCGTCGGGCTACCCAGGTATATTCATTCGTACAAAGGCACTTCAATTATGTGCGAACACGTACTGCGACTCTTACAAGAGCAAGGAGTAGCCGTAAGTAAAACGATACCATATATCAAGGCAATGGCCAGTGCGAGAGGTATAATGGAATAATCTAGAAAACTGTTGAATTAGCTGCTACTGATAAAGAGATAACTTTAGAGAATTGGGAACAATTACTCCCAGAGACCCTGCATGCTATTAGAACTTAGGAAAATATTTAGTTGGGAAGGATTCGAACCTGCGACGTCTAGAAACACAGAGGAAGCCGTCTATTGCTCTGACGCGTCTTAGACCGCTCGATCATGAATGATGTGACAATCTAAACACATCATGAATGATGTCACAGTCTAAACACATCATGAATGATGTCACAGTCTAAACAAAGAATTAATCCAAATTTAAACACAAATTTGAAATTGGTGGCTTCCTGTGTGTTTCTAGAGTTTGCAGGTTCGAATACAGTTGAATGACACATATTTTTCTTACAAACCTTTCTCAAAAACATTCAGGAGATATATATATATATATATATATATATATATATATATATATATATATATATATATATATATATATATTGATAGTTTAATACTTAGTTTTTGGTCCTAATAGGGTTAGACCAGTACACATTTATATTAAAAATTGTTTGATACAATTATATTGTAGAACTTTTGAATATTTTCCATTTTTAAACGAGTAATTTCGCTACCCATGTTTCTACCATGAGTGGTGTCTTCAGGCGATTTTTAATAACTGATTTTACTTTTTATCGTTTTTCTTTTTAAGAACGCTCTTGTAACGGTGTTTTATTTGAACGTTCACGTGGCGGGGAATTTATGAACGCTCATTGTTTAAATTAAAACGAATTATGACGTTTTCATCCATGGTTGTATGAACCAAAAGAGGTATTTCTTAGTGTGGATGCATTTAGTCATAATTTCTGTTCTTTCGTTTAACAGTTCGTCTTTATTCGGGTATATCATACTTTCTAATTTTTTTCTTGGCACAGTCTACATATTTGTCCACTGTTGTAAGGCTTGGCTGTTTTTACAATGCTCCACGTTATGTCTGGGTTTTTCCATATTTTGATTTCAATTTTCAGACCTGGTTAACCAATTTTGTATTGTTTTTTAATTTTTCTATTTTAAATGTAGATCTGTGGTTGAACCACCTGGTCTTAAAGGTGTCTTTGGTTGAGCCCAAATATATTTTATTTTGGCCATTATTTCTTTTGTGTTGCAGAGACTTTGAAGTGAACATTTATTTTTGTCCCTGCAGTTGCATTCTTTGATGGTGGTTTTGTTTTGTACGATGCTATTTAAGTTTCTGGCGTTTTGTCTTTTTATGAAACTATCTAAATTATTAGTGCAACTAGAACTTAGTTTGATTGTATTTCTGTTGAAAATTTTGTTTAGTTCTGATTCTTTTGCAAAGTGCCTATCTATTAATTTAAAAAATATTTGTCCATTTTTGGTCTTTACTTCTAAATTAAATGGTGGGTTGTTTTTGATTTGTCTGTTTGATTGAGGATTAGTTTATTATTAATATTAATTTATATGAAATTTAAATTGAAATTAAAATATGAAAAAGACCCAGAAATAACGTGGAATAAAATGAAAACAGCCAAGCCTTACAACGGTGTAAAAATATGTAGACTGTTTTAGGAAGAAAAGTTAACTATTATGCTTTTCCCAAAGAAAAATGTATTACTGAATGAAAGAACAGAAATTATGACTAAATGTGACCATACCATAAAATACCTATGAGGGTCATACAACCATGGATGAAAACGTTATAACTTTTTCTAATTTTGAAAATTGCACGTTCATAAAAAAATCCCGTAAGCGTTCATAAAAATTACTTGAGCGTTATTAAAACAAACGGTCAAATCAGTTATTGTAAATCGACTAAAGAGACCAGATGGTAGAAACCTGGGTTGTGTAATAACTTATTTACAAATGTGATGTGGCCTTGGGAAAAAAGGTCACAAGAAAAGACTCGGACACAGTATACGGTTGGAATCAATATTATATTAGAAAAGATAACAGTGTACAGAGGAAATAGAGTATAATAGTACTTAGTGCCGGAACGACAAATGAGTATCGTAGCTGCTGCTACTTACTACTACCCCCGAGAGTAGATAACTCTCGGTATTTATGTAGTCCGGTAGAATTCATATTAGTGTGTAGCTAATTCCTATATATATATATATATATATATATATATATATATATATATATATGTGTGTGTGTGTGTGTGTGTGTGTGTTTAATCGGTGTCACCCAAAGGAAGGCAGTAAAGCCACAGAGAAACATGTGGTTATAGTGTGTGAAAGAATTAGAAAACAGAAATATCACTAAGAAGCGAGTTCAGAAGTCGTGTAATCGGAAAGACAGAAAATATCGATTGACATTGCATTTAAATTGATTAATGTTAGCTGAAAAGCATGGACTCTGAAGGCTGTTCAACAAGCGAGAATTTTTTTGTTTTTGTTTTTTTTTGTTTTTAAATAGTTCAACCAAAGGAAGGTATTAAAAACACTGTGACACATGGGGTTTCTGGGTGTTGAAGAATGAGAACCGTTTGTTTTGTTTTGATTTTGTTTTTTTTTTGTTTTGTTTTGTTTTGTTTTTTTGTTTTTTGTTTTTTAATCATATTTAACCAAAGAAAGGCATTACAGACACTGCTACACATGGTGTTTCTGGGTGTTGAAGAATTTCAGAAAATAAGAAACACCACTCAGGAGCTAGTACAGAACTAGTGTAATCGAGAAGACAGTATATATCGACTGACATTGCATTTAAATTTTTGAAGATTAATGTTGGCTGGAAATCATGAAGTCGGAAGGGAGTTCCACAAATGAGAACCGTTTGTTTTGTTTTTTGTTTTTTAATCATGTTCACCCCAGAAAAATCATTAAAGCCACTGAGTCACATGGTGTTACAGTGTGTGGCACAATTAGGAACGGAATAATTCATAATAAGCTGGAGGAAGAAAAAGTAATCTAGAGGACAGTTGATAGCGAACGACATTGCATTTAAATTGCCTGGGAGGTATAGTGCTAGAATGGCGTTCCATAAACGGAAATTTTCTTTTTTTTTTTAATTCATGTTTACCCCAAGCAAGGCATTAAAGCAACTGAAACACATGAGGCTGACAATGTGTTGAAGAATTAAGAACAGAAACATTAGGAAGAGGAAAGATTATCTAGCGACATTGGCATAGAATTTAAATTTTTGCAGATTAACGTGTGCGGAAAAGAATAGAGGTAGAAGGTAGATCCACAAATGAGAACTTTTTGTTATTTTTAATCCAGTTTGCCCCAAGCAAGTCATGAAAGCTACTGAGTCACATCTGATTACATGGAGTGAAAGAATTAGAAAGATTGAGTACAGAAGAAGATTAATCAGGACAATAGATAGCGATTGACATTTTATTTGATTTTTTTTTCAGATTAATGTTGGCAGGAAAGTACGTAGATGAAAGGGAATTCCACAAACAATAAATTATTTTTTTTCAAATCGAATTCAAATCAAGCAAGGCATTATAGCCACTGAAACACATGGTGTTGCAATTTGTAGAAAATTTAAAAACAAAATGAGCGGAAATAGGAAAAAGTAACCATAAATCAGATTGTGATTGTGATTAAAAAGGAGGGAACCGGAAGAAAGTTATAAAAACGAGAATTCAACTGTCTATTTTTTTATTATATTCATCCCAAGCGAGGTATTAAAGCCCATGAGGCACAAAGGGTTACTTGGTGTAAAAGAGTTGGGAAAAAAGTGCCACTAATGTGCAAACAAAAAAGAAATGTAATCATTAGATAGCGATTGATAGTGCATTTAAATTTCTGCAGATTAAAGTTGGCTGGAGAGCATGAGGTTGGAAGGGAGTTTCATAAACGAGAAGTTAGTTGTTTTTAAATTTAAGTTCACCTCCAACAAGACATTAAACCACTGGGTGTTGAAGAATTGGGAACAGAAACATTAATAATGATCGGGAAGAAAAAAGACTAATGAGGACATTGCATTTAAGGTTTTGCAGATTAAAGTTGGTTGAAAAGCATGAAGTTGGAAGGGAGTTCCACAAGCGAGAAGCCCGAGTAAAGAAACTGTACGATGATGATCACCTGACGCCGGTCTAGTCTGCGCTTAAATTCAAAGCATCTAGGTTACATAGTGAAGAGCTCTTCTGAACACTTACCATGAAATCATTTGTAGAAAAACATAGAGAGGCAGCCTTAGAGCGGTAGGAAAATAACTGAAGCCGAGTCTCCTGATCAGGACGAATAATATTGCTGATTCTTCTTTGGATCTTATCAAAAAGCTCAAGATAAATAGCAGGGGGACCGGACCATATGTGGCAGTAATATTTTAAGCATATATATATATATATATAGAGAGAGAGAGAGAGAGAGGTGGAGAGAGAGAGAGCTGTGGTAATCATGGGCCGAGCATGTGAACAATGATGAGGTTCTGGAAAGTTTGGAAACGAAAAGGAAATTAATACTGAGCACCAGAAAAAGATGTTTCTGGGACATGCAATGATGAAAGAAGGCTTAGAGAACCTGATACTAACAGGCCAGATAGAGGGAAAAGGAGACAGGGGAAAGTAGCGGATAATATATTTGAAGGGCCTGAGCAGGTGTATGACAGAATGGGGTTTGTTTTTTTGTAACAGAAGAAAGCGTGCTAAGAGCCATCAGGGATAAGGAGACGTGGAAAGCCATGATCGCCTACGTCAGGAAAGAACAAGGCACATAGAAGAAGAACCACACTCATTAGAAATAATGATTTAAATCCGAAAAGAACATACGCCGTAGCTCTAGAAACGAGACAACTTCGAAAGAGACTTCAGTTAAGTGTCATACGTGATATACGCTTGGGCAATCATGTCGCTTTCGAGACATGACTGACTGGGCAGAAGATTATCCCGCAGTAGGTTGCCATTGCTTTCTGCGGAAAACTGGTTGCCGACCAAGGTTATAGAACACAACCTGTCCTGCTATTCAACTCATAGCTGGATGGAAAAGAGATAGATTATATTACATTATTATATCAAGTATATTTAGTGGTTGATTAGTTTATTACTTCATAACAATAGAAAATAGATCCCCCACTTTATGACCAATAGAAGCCTTAAACATGATTCCAACTATTATATTCAGTCAGTCATTTAAGTGCCATACGTGATACACGCTTGGGTGAACATGTCTTTTCGAAACATGACTGACTGGGCAGAAGATTATCCCGCAGTAGGTTGTCATTACTTTCTGCGATTGACTGGTTGCCACTCAAGGCTATAGAAACCGAACTGTTCTATTATTTAACACATAACATAAGGAAGAGACGGATAAATATCTTTCCCATGGGTATTTGCGCGTAAGTGAAAGCAATGAATTAAGCTGGAATTCAAACTCGGCTCCCCGATTTTTCGTTCCGAGCCGATATCCAATGCACTACAACGCACATCCTTAAGAGACTTATCTAAGTTAAAATCATGATTTTTTTGAGTAAAAATTAGATACTTTCCAGAAAAGCTAAAAGGAAATATAACTAAAATAATTAGCTTAACGTATTAATCACAGCAAATAAAACAAGAAACTTATAAACTTCACAAGAAAGAAAATAACTCAACACACTAATAAAAAACAACATAACTAAAACATACAAAAAAGTACCAAAAATTACAAAATACAATATTAATATAGAAGCTAAAAAACTGCCAAACAAGAGACCTTGACGACCAGATAAATTTCATCGTTAAATCACAAACATTCTTTCCACGAAAACCCCACAGAGTAAACTTTTAAATCAAACCCAGAATGTAGACTCAGAAACCTAACTGTTACGTCGGGTAACAGAATTATGTGAAATAATACAAAACAACGTAATAGTATAAAAGTAGGTGTATTGACAGGAAAGAGAAGTATTTACAAGAGGTGAGGATTAGTAGAATACAGAACAAGGTAATTAGTATACAGTAGAGACGTGATAGATTGACTAGTAGAACACTTGTGGAGCAATACCGGAAATACCCGACTGACTCGCTCACCCAACTTCCTTACTTGACTTCCTTACTCGCCTTCCTCCCTCGAGGTATAATCACTACTATTTTATTTAGTGATTCGAATAGTCCATTTCTGTGGAAAGGTGGAGAGCGCCCCAACACTAACCAAAAGAGAACTGGGTAAAATCAGTAAAATAATACTAATTAAAATGAACTTGTAAGGATAAGAAATTAAGAACTAAAAGCATTGTGGAAAAACCCAACTAAGAAAAATTCACAAGTCAGTGCGAAAAGCAAATCCTGGATCCTGATTGGATTAAAAACAGAAAATTTATAATGACGTTATTTCACATCTAAAAGCGAAAATGCTCGCTGGAGCTGGTCACATGACCAGATTTAGTTACTTAAGGACATTCTGTGACCGGTCAACAGAGTCAGTTGGGAACCGCGAAACGAAACAACTAAAATGTAACTTCAACTTTAAATCGACCCAGAGATAAGGTCAGGTCACACCTTGTTCTCTTTCTCCTTATCTCTCGTGTACTGATTATTTCAACTTCTTCCTCTCCATCCAAAAACATTCCTACTGAATACATACCTACATACGTACGTACTCTTTCAACAATTACTACTACGAACATTTTCTACGAGTCTTGATACCCACAACTTTATCATTGAACACGAACTCTACCTTTACCTTCTTAATAACGTTTCTAATTACACATTAACTTTTACAAGTTGTGTTATTCTTTCCTTTTAAAAATTTTGATTTTAACATGAAAATGTATATTTCATTCTTACACTATTCCACACATTCCATCCTGCCGACAACCAACCTTCTGATAATTCTGATGATAATAATTCTGCATAAATCCTGTAAGCTGTAGGGAGTTTGGTTATGTCTGACACAAGGCCGAATCAAAGAAACATTAACCATCTCCCAACGCTACAAACTCACTAATAAAGGACGAAGATAGGTGTAAATTAGTATAAGAACATAAAAACAACAGTAGACTGGATCTGCAACCTAAAAAAAAAAATTAACGAATTTATACAACTAGATATAAATTAATTGTATCCTTATAAAACAGAACCCTTGCTAGATAAGGCTGTCGCTTCAGCTGAAGAACAAATATAAATAATCATTAACAATGTCAAAATCATTAAGCTCAGCCGAAAATATCTATTATTCGGCAACGAAAAAACATAGCTAAAGAAACCACTTTTAACGTTACTATCGTGAACCCGATTAAAGGTCTAGCAAGAATAACGTAAAAACAACCAACTAGTAAAATACGAATATATATTAAATATGGAAAGAATACAATACTTGGAACTTGGTTAGGAGGAACGATAATACGAGTTAGTGTGGAATACTATGATTCGACCCTCGGCCTTAGAACTAGGACTCGTAATAGTCGTTAAGGTAGCAGTGTTCGTAGACCGACTTTCGGCTGATTTCGGGCCGCTCTGAGGACGCTCTCCTCAGGCTACTTCTCCCCACCTCGTGTGAGGGGAGGTATAAGTAATGGTTGGAAGAGGTCATTCAGTCTGTCGGTGATGCCGCCATGACAGTTACAATGAGAAGTTTTGATGATGCAAAAGTCAGCGATTATAATTTTACTACATAAACAAATAGAATAGTCGATAAAAATGATATAGACCTGTGTATGAACGACAGTTTCATAAGCCTGTGAAACTACAACAGACAACGCCAGAAAAATAATCATAACATTTTCACAAATATGGGATTTGACATCGACATAAAAACAAATCTAAGAGAATTAGATTTACTCGATGTCAGACTCAAGCTAAGAAAAGATACAATTCAACCATATAGAAAACCCTAGAAAAAACCACTTCAATGCACACATCTTGTTTATATATCGAACACACATCTTCATCTATAAATTACACGATAAGACAATAGTAAAAAAACCTACAAGCTTGTTAACATCTACAATCTTCTATGATTCTTGTCCCTTTCAGGATGTAAGCCATTATGGCTTTTTGGTCGTCTTGGTCTTTTTACCATTCCTCCCATTTTCCATTCTGTAATCTATTCCCATAAGCTTGTCAAGTTGGTGTCTTGTTGCCTCTCCTGCCACTGTTGCTTTTCAATATTCCCCTAAGTGTCAAATTTTCAAAGCCCCCCACCCCAACACACACACACACACACCTTTATCATAAAGTGTCCCAGAAATTTATCTTTGCTGGTTTTATAACCATGGTTTTTCTTTCCATTCAAGACTTCATCTTATTCATGTCTTTAAAATATACAGTAATTCTTCCTTTTATTCCTGGGAAAGATCTACCAAGACACTTAGCAGATGTCTGTACCCACAGATAATACCAAATCTTGTACATACAGTGGTTTTACTTATATATATATATATATATATATATATATAAACATCATAACGAATTTATACAACCAGATATAAAATAATTTTATCCTTCTAAAACAGAATTTTTGCTGTTGCTTTAGCTGATGAACAAATAAAAATATGCCAAAATCATTAAGCACTACCGAAAATATTTATTATTTGGCAACAAAAATACGTCACTAAAGAAACCACTTTTGATGTTACAATGGGAAGTTTTGATGATGCAAAATCAGTGATTATAATTTTACTACATAAACAAATAGAATAGTCGATAAAAATGATATAGACCTGTATATGAACCACGGTCTCATAAGCCTTTGAAACTACAACAGACAACGCCAGAAAAATAATCATAAAACTTTCACAAATATGGGATTTGACATCGACATAAAAACAAATCTAAGAGAATTAGATTTACTCGATGTCACACTCAAGCTAAGAAAAGTGACAATTCAACCATATAGAAAACCCTAGAAAAAACCACTTCAATGTATACATCTTCCAACCACCTGCCAACAATAAAGAAGCAAATACCACAATCAATTAACCGCAAGTTATCTGGCAATTCTTCAAATGAAACTATCGTCAACGTGGCCAAAAATATTATGAAACAATCTAACCCTAACCTCGAATGATAGCGGATTTTCGGCAACACTCAAATACACCTCACGCAGTACAAAAAGCCAACAGAAAAAAAAACTTATACAGTTCAGCCCACCGTGTATCAAAAAATAAATCGAGTGAAGAAAAAATACTCATTAAACTCATACACAAATACTCTCACCCACTAAGCACTCTCCAAAAGATATTCAACAGAAACACAGAAAAGATCAGCTACAGTTGCACTGAGAATATAACACAAATATTAAAAAAGCACAACAGAAAAATAACCAACGAACTACTCGCACAAACGAAACACACGTGTAATTGCAGGGCAAAAAACCAAATGTCCTTTAAATGGTAACTGATTGCAAAACAATATAATATACCAAGCTAGTGTAAAATTAGCGACCAAAATATGCATAGGAGTAACTAAAATATTCTGGAAAGGAAGAAAATAACTGCTCAAAACATTTTTTATAAATAGTAACTATGTGCACAACATAATGCTTTCAAAATATATATGAGGAATTAAAACAAAATCCAAATTACATCAAAAATATAATAGAAAATAATGAAAGCAACATTAGGCTATAACATTAACTAGAAAAAATAGCAATATTCACCTTCTCGGACCAAAACAAACTAAACAATTTTTAGCACCTGAAGAAGGCCGGAGAGTACAACAGCCAAAACGTCGTACAAATGGCAACAAAGACGAGTACAATAGTCTGAATAAAGTAAATACTGTATTATTCTCATGTTTGTCATAGAAGTTATTATCGACACATTTTAGAATGCTGGACATCTTCAAGTGTCTATTATTCTGTGTTGATTACTGGTATTTTGTCTCTGAGAGGCCGTTTTTTTATGGATTCCCCGACCAGATTCAGGGATTGAACACACGAGCACTTGATAACAGCGCCGACTGTTTCAACTATTAAACCGACCAAAAGGAGGCTGGTGTTGTACTTTTGGAAACTTTGTGTCCAATTTCAAATATTTCACTTATTTTAATTACCGGTATTGTTTCACCGGAACGCTGCCAAATGCAATGAGTATCAAGCGATTGGACAGTAAATAGGAGAGAAGCACTTTTGATCAACGCCGTCAACAATATAAGTGGCAGTCAAACTCGTTTTAATTGTTCTGCATATAACTGCTGATTAAAATACTTCTCATTTCTGAAGTTATCTTATCAAACAACACGCCTTATAACAAAAAAGAAAGATATTTAAATTATTCCATTAATGCCTCTGCAATTGTCTTTAAAGAGATTCAATCAGCGGTACGTTTATATTTTTTATAATCATTTCACCCAAATAAAGCAGTACTGCCACTGGTGCGCAGGGGTTTACATAAGGGGTGAGTGATGAGAAAGAGGAACAAGTTACAGAGGGTGTCAGAGAATGGATAAGAAAAGGATGAGAACACTGGTGTGAAGAGAGCTGCATGAGAGTAGAGTGGAAAGGGAGAAGAACATGATACAAGGGTTGTCAGAGAACGAATGCGAGTCAAGGAGATAAGAGATGGCAATTGACATTGCATTTAAATTCTTGGAGATTGTAGCTGTCAGGGAAGTAAGTATACGGAAAGAATCCACAGGCGGGAAGTGCGAGAAAAGAATTTGATGTTACGTTTGATTGGTTTCACTATAGAAGTGTGGAAACTAGTCGCTAGTCTAGTAGCTCGAGTAAATTCATGCAGAGGGGGCACCAGGGGGTTAAGCTCATCGGAGCAGAAGCCAGGAATATATTTGTAGAAAAGACAGAAGGAATCCTCATTACGTCGGTGAGAAAGTGACTGAAGTTGATCTACCAGGCCGGGTTCAATTACATTATATATACATTGTATGTTTTTGAAACTCTGGAAATTAAGAGAAATTAGACGAAACTAAATAAATAAACAGTTTAATAAATAACTTCAGAAATGGGTATTTACTAAAAATAAGGTTAAAGTGATAAAATTTATCGGATTAAAATAAATCCATTATTATTTACATTATTTATATTTGGACTACTGTCTCTTTTTGGCCGCTGTGCCCACCCCCAAGTTTACACTGACCAGGTAAATCTACAATCACACACACACACACACACACACACACACACACACACACACACACACACACACACACACAAGGGTAATGGCCAAATTGCCACTATTTCATGGTCCTGGCATGACGGTAAACTGCATCCGGAAGCAAGGCCTCCGATTGGGTGGTTGTGAGGAGCATGAAACCACCTCTTAATTACTGTTGTTCTCAGGTCCACCCTGTTAGGATCCCAGCTATGGGCAAATAGTTAACTTCCAAAATTTTTTTTTTTTTTTTAATCATATCACCCCAAGCAAGGCGAAAACGCCACTGATGCGCAGGGGGCTACGTAAGAGTGAAAAGATTGGAAAAGAGAAAAACCGGAAACCACATCCTAAACAGGAAACAAGGGATGAGCCTCTTCACCTGTTCAATAGACGTGGGTGGAGTGTGAACCGGGCGATAGTTTAATCTATCTACTCCAAATGAAAAAAAATAAAATAAAAAAAAAGAGTTGAAAGATTGGAAAAGAGAAAAACCGGAAACTACATCCTAAACAGGAAACAAGGGATGAGCCTCTTCACCTGTTCAATAGACGTGGGTGGAGTGTGAACCGGGCGATAGTTTAGTTTATCTGTTCCAATTGAGAAAAAAAAATAGAAAAGAGTGAAAGGATTGGAAAAGAGAAAAACCGGAAACCACATCCTAAACAGGAAACAATGGATGAGCCTCTTCACCTGTTCAATAGACGTGGGTGGAGTGTGAACTGGGCGATAGTTTAGTCTATCTACTCCAATGGGGTCAAAACACTATGAAAGTATAAAAATGGACTTTTATGAAAAAAAAATTTTAAGGAAAAACATTACGAACAATACAGATTTGAATAAAAAAATTATTACTATAACACATTTTTGAAGGAAAAAAAAATGATTCTCAACAAAACGTTTTTGAATACAAAATTAGAAGACATCTTCAGTTTTCTAAAATAAAAAAATAAATCACATTAAATTCTGACGAAATAAACCTTCTCACTATAACGGAACATTAAAACCCTACCTTTTTGGCATTAACTAACCCACAGAGGTTAATATGCCGTTAAACAAAACTCAAATTCAGTCACCATTTCATATTTTTCGTGCGCGTTGTTTGTTTTTGATTTTGTCGTCTTGTTTTAGATTTTGTTGTCTCAGAGTGTAGTGGGGAAAGTTGGGTTCCGTCTGTGAGAAGAAGAAAAGTCTGTTAAGTGCCATACGTGATACACGCTTTGGGCGATCATGTCTCGTAAGAGACATGACTGACTGGGCAGAAGATTATCCCGCAGTAGGTTGCCATTGCTTTCTGCGGTATACTGGTTGCCAGCCAAGGCTATAGAACCCAATCTGTCTTGTTATTTAACCCATAACTTGAAGGAATAGACGGATTAATACCTTTCCCCACGGTATTTGCGCGTAAGTGAATGCAATGAATTCAGCTGGAATTTGAACACGGCTCCTCGATTTCTCGTTCCGAGCCGATATCCAATGCACCACAGCGCACATCCATGATTCAATTCATTCATTCCGACAGAAATTTAGAAACGGCATGCTATACTGCTTGGAATTCCCGTTAGAAGCGCTAACATGAACTTTCAGTGTTTGGACATTAATCTGAAGACAATGCAGAGGATTCAGAAAGAGTTCGATGAACTTAATGGTGATTACGAAGGACTTTGAAAAGATCGCTAGTGATGGCGACGTTATGCTTTCGTTCATCTTCTCACGAGGAACACAGAGGTCTACATCAAAGAACTTGAGAAGGTAGCGCTCTCCTGGATAAAGAGTGCGGCTGCTGGACGACCTTATGCCAGGTAACAGAACTCTGCACCGTGCCACACAGGCAGAAGAACCTATTCATGGCTGCAACCACATGTATTATAAGTCGGTAAAGTTAATATGTGAAATAAGGTATACACGTGTTTAGCGATGGAACGATTTTCTGTTCTAAATAAAGTGAGAGAATCATGTATAAATGTATGTGTATAAGACAATCATGTGTGAATATATGTGTATGAGAGAATCATGTGTGAATGTGTGCGTTTATGAGTCAGTAAAGAGGCATGCATGTGTCAAGCGATGGGACGATTTTCTGTTCTAAATAACGTGAGAGAATCATGTATGAATGTATGTGTATGCGAGAATCATGTATGAATGTGTGCGTTTATGAGTTTAGATCATAAAACGAAATATATTTCCGTTTAAAATTTTAGCGAAAATAATGCATAAAAGAATTAAGTTAACTTTTTATAAAATAAATAGATTTTGAATAACAAAATGTTAACGGTTAGAATCTTTCAATGAAATAATATGTATTTAATTACTAAATAGCTATTTATTAAAATGACTACAATAACATAATTAAGTAATGGTATATAAATATAAAACATACATAAAATACCATACTATATAGCATTACAATATTAAGCAATATAAAGCAATATAATATACAATAATATATAATATTAAATAATAATAAAACTAATAATAATAATAATAATAATAATAATAATAATAATAAAACAAATTAATAATAATAATAATAATGATAATAATAATAATAAACAACTATAATAATATAAGTTAATAGTAAGAAAAAATATAGATAATAATGGGGAAATAAGGAGAAATAAGGAAAACAATTAAATTAATTATGAACTAAAATAGAATGTAGTTTTTTTTACAGAAAACAATATTACAATGTTATGAATATAAGGAACTATCTTTAAATTATTTAATTATATGTATAGGTATTTTGGATTCATGCATTATAGACTTGTAGAAAAATGCAGAAGTAATGTAATGTTTTAATCGCGTGTTTAGAGTTGGTATTAATGTTATTAATATGTTTTCAAAGTACTTCCACCTTCAAAGGTTATGTTCTTTTTTAAAACTTAAACTAGCATTTGAGAAATCAAAATTGTGTCCGACGTTATTTCGATGTAATACAAGAGAGTTGGAACGTATGTCCAAACGTAAATCTCTTTTATGTTCTTAGATCCGCGAGTTTAGATTTCGGGATTTTTCTCCTATATATTTTGTAGATACTGTATTTTGCAAATCCCGGGATATAAATTGGTGTTTCATGTTTTTTTTTCTTATCTGACGATGACACCCATAGTCTTGGAGGTTGTGGTAACGATTCTAGTGTTTGAGGTAGCTAATTTACTTGAGAGTTCATATAAAAAGGTGTTGGAAGGTAATGAAATTTGTGGTTTTGGGGGTATTTGTCTTTTGATTTTGTGGATTTTATAATTTTTTTTTAACTTCTTTATTTCGATGTAATCCAAGAGAGTTGGAACGTATGTCCAAACGTAAATCTCTTTTATGTTCTTAAATCCGCACTTTTAGATTTCGTGATGTTTCCCCGATATATACGTTGTTGCACTTTAGATATTGTATTTTGGAAGTCTCGGTATTTAAATTGATATTTTTTCCTTTCTTTTTTTTTTCTGGCAATATCATTAATAATCTTGGAGGTGGTGGTAACAATTCTAGTGTTTGGGATAACTAATTTGTTTGAGAGTTGATATAAAAAGGTGTTGCAAGGTAGTATCATGAAATTTGTGTTATTTGAGGGTATTCGTTGTTTTTCTTTTTTGGTTTTGTGTATTTTAGAAGCATGTTTTTTAGCGTTGAGGATGAAATGATGTGGGTAGTGGAGAAGTTTAAATGTGTGTTCAATATATCTCTCTTCTTCAGATAAATAATTAGGGCTGCATATTCTGAGGGCTCTAAGGCAGAAACCATTATTAGACCAGATTTAATTCTTTGGTTGTGGTGGAAGTAGAAATTAATAAGGTCGTTTTTAAGAATGTTTAGACATTTTTCGACAGGTATGTTAGTACAGAGTGATTTTATTTTCAAGCTTGCCATAGATAAGTTAGTCATATTAATATTTCTGATTTTATGGAGTAGGTCACCTGAGTGTTTGATATGTGTAGTGCTAATGCTGCCTAGGAATGGTGTAACTATTTTCGTGATAACTCTAGCACTGTTAATACCAGATATTATAGGTCTAATGAGAATGTTTGGTTTGTGAATTTTGGGTAAGCCATATCGTGTGGGTATAGTGGGGTTATATTCTAGTAATTTGAACCAATATTTTTTTCATTTTTAATATTTTTTAATTTTTAATTTTTTTTTTTTTTACTTTGTTGAAATTTTGTATTTCGGTTGTTTATTGTTTGTTCAGTGGTTTGGATATAGGTGCTGCCATTATTTAAAAAAAGATTCTAATTTTTCAATGTAGACGTCTGTATTCATTATAACTACATGTAATATTCATCCATTGTTTTATTACACGTGACACGTATCTCACCAATGAAACCATACCTCAATTAACATACTGTCTCTGGGGATTTTTGAAAAGATTTTTAAATCATTTATATTTAAAAATCTCTGAAGAAGCTTGTTAAAGTAAAACATATTAGATTAAAGATTCTTTTTACCTACCTGTTCTTTACTGTTTCTATTTATCTTGTCGGATTTCGATCCATATATTCAAATCCTCTCTCTCTCTCTCTCTCTCTATATATATATATATATATATATATATATATATATATATATATATATCGTTGCGAGTCTTGTCAATAAGGAAGTAATTCGGTTGGAACACTCCTACTTTGAATAAAATCCAATTAAATCAGTAAATTACTTAAAATCTTTCTCTATTCCTCGTCACTCTCTTTCTCTATCTCTTCCTCTCTCTGTTTCTTTTTTCTGTCCACTTTCTCTTCCTCTTCCTTGTTTCTTGTCCTTCCTCTTATGTTGCTTTCCACTCCCAATTCTTATCACTCCGCATGTTTTTCTCGTGTTCTCTCTTTCTCTCCCTCTCTCTTCTCTCTCTGTCTTCTCCCTGGTTTCTCTCTCCTCTTACTTTTACCTATTTTTTCTTTCTTTTCACTCTCATTTCATATCACTCAGCTTCTTTTTTCTCTCTTGCTTAGTTTGGTTTTCTCTCTCTCTTTCTCTCTTTCTCTCTCTCCCTATCTCTCTCTCTCCTCCCTTCTCACTTTTTCGTTCTTCCCACTATCTCACTTCTTCCGATATTCTTCCTGTTTTCTCTTGATTTTTCCTTGTCCCTTTTTTCTTCTTTCCTTTCTCTCTCTCTCTCTCTCTCTCTCTCTCACTCTCTATCTCTCTCTTTCTCTCTCTCAGCCTATAATTCCACCCCCACTTTAGATTTCTTCTTTTTTTCTTTCTTTACTTCGTTATCTCTTTCTATCCCTCTTCCACTCTCTGACATTTTTTGGTTTCTACCTCTTTATCATTACTTTTTCGTTCTATTTTCTTCTCTCTTCCTCCTTTTTCACCTCTCTCTCTGTCTCTCTGTCTGTCTCTCTCTCTCTCCCTCCCTCCATCATTTTCTCTACTTTTCCTTCTTATCACTTCTTTTTTATTATCCCTTTCTTCATCGTTCTAACTCTCCCTCAACCTCATATTCTCTGTCTTTCGTTTTCTCTCTTCTGTCTCTTGTCACTTTTTCCTTTCTCTCTCTCTTTTTTCTCTCCACCATTTTTTCTCCTCTGTCTTGCTTTCACTGTCTGTCTTTCTTCTTTTTTCTCTTTTTTTCTTCCTTTCTTTCTTTCTTTCTTTCTTTCTTTTTCCTCTCTCTTCTTTCTTCATGTACTTCCGCCAGTGTTTTTTTCTCCCTCTCGTCCAAAATACCCTTTTTTTCTGCCCAGGTTTAATTAATGACGTGCGAAATCGGACTAAACTTACAAATAAATAAATAAAGCTAATACAAAATATAAACGAATTGCCTTCAAAACAATGTACTGCGTGACAAATTGTGATAATGTTGATAGCTTCCTCTTGGCGGACGGAATTGTCGGCTGATAAAAAGAATGCGAGAGAAAGTAATTAGCAAAATCCTGACATAAAACCGAAAGAAAGCTGAGAATTTAGGCGGAAATGAAATCTGAATATTATCGCCATGAATATTTTTACAATAATTTTTAGGTCAACACATGCACACCATTTCCTTCGCTGATTAAGAAGTCTTTTGAAGTTTGAGAATTTAAACGTGGAATTTGTAATAATTACCAAAGCTCATTTTTCGATAGGGAAAAACACACCTGGAATTTTTAACCACTGAGCCTCGTAATTATTATTGTATCATACAAACTTTTCATTTGACCCTCTTCCTTTCAATATTTTTTTTGTGTTAAAGAGACTTTCGCAGTCATAGGATATCATTCGGATTGAGGACACATCTGCAGAAAATCGTTCTAACAGTTATCGTCTTGAGAAAGAGGGTCAGTTGAGTGGAACACGCATACTAGAAACTGGTCACCCGACACTTAAAAAGAATCAGTTGAGAAGAGCGGACCTTCCAAGAACTGGTCAACCGACCCTAACAAAGAAGATCAGTTGAGTAGAGTGGACCTCCCAAGGACTAGTCAACCGACACTATCAAAGAGAGTCAGCTGAGTGGAGTGGACTAAGAACCAAGTCAACAGACCCTAGGCTCTTGATGAATAACTAAGAAGGCTCGTTCTCTATCACGCAGTGGTTCCTAGCAGCCTAAAAGAAAGGTTCACATCTCTGTCACGCGAAAGGAAGGTACACGCTAATTAGGAGGCATCGTGGTGTAATGGATAGCGGCTCGGACTGAGGAATCAGAGAGCTGAGTTCGAATCCCAATCGAATTCATTACATTCACTTACGTGCTAATACCCTTGGAAAAATTATGAATCCATCTCTCCCGCTCCCCAGCCATAGGTAAATAGTAAGAAAGACTAGTTATATAGCCTTGATTGGTAACCACTCTATTGTGTTGGTGACCTACTGCGGGATAATCTTCACATTGCATGCGGTTGGTGACCGCTTGTGTAGCCAAAAAAGTCCCGTGAAACTTCTAGAGAAGAAGTTGGCGTGACTCGCACAGGGTGGATACCGTCACAAGTACAAGTACACGACGCCGGTTAGATCGTTCGTCCCTTCAACTCGCTTCATCGTTCCTCGCTAGCCTATAGCGTCCAACTGGAAAATGTTACACCCTGCGAAAGAATTTGGTGTCTGGTTGGATGTAATCCTTCTCCCAAAGACGGGACATTTTGTCTCTCACTTCTTCTTCATGCACCATGTCGCTTCAGGACGTAGACGATCATGGGCTTCCACTTGGCTTTGTCTCTTGTCGCTCTAACTATTTTTCCTTTTGGCATCTCTCCCAAACCCTACTCCGCCATCCACTTGCTAAACCTCATCAAGTATGTCTCGTGCTGCTTCCCACTGACTCTCTTTCCCTCTATCCGTCCCGTGAGTATTAAATTCTCCAGACAACCCTTCCTCATTACATGTCCCAGAAACCTCATTTGCCTCTTCCTGATGTTAACTATGAGATTTTTTTTTCTCGTTTGCAATTTCTCCAACACCTCATCATTGCTCACGTGCTCCCTCCATGGTATCTTCAGCATCCTTCTATAAAACCACATTTCTTCTGCCTCAAACCTTTGTCATCAGCCTTGATGAGATCGTCTAACATACACTTCCATACAGAAAGACAGATATCACATAGCAATTCAGTATTCTTTTTTTGTTTGTTTCCAATGAGATTTTCCTGTCTCTCAGTACTCTCGTCAGCTTTTGAAATGCGTCCTTGACCATGCCAATGCGTCCTTGACCATGCCAATGCGTCCTTGACCATGCCAATGCGTCTTTGGATCTCAATATCGCACTTCTCATCCTCTGTCAGATCACTTCCCATGTATTTAAATTTCTTTACTTGTTTTATGTTAGTTTCTCCATCCTGTAGTTGTCTCTCACTACTCGAACAATATTTCTATGAAAAATGTTCTGATGATCGCTATTCATTAGTGCCAGCTGAAAATGCCCTTTTGTTTATGGTTGGTGCACTCGGCACTTTTTCCGAGAAGCTTTCTCCCTCAAAGGACGAATTGGTGATACCTAACATCGTTAGGAGTGCGCAGGTGGCAGCGCTGCTTGGAACAGCTGAATACATTTCTCGTGTCTCTAAGCTACGGAGATCAACCAACCGAAACAGCTATATCAAGAAGGTATCAAATCAAATCTATACTATAATAAGAGCCGCGTCTGTCTATCCGTCACAATTTCATATCTGTACTATAAAAATAGTCGTATCTGTCCGTTACACTATTCTCGATTCATTATATTATAATGCTGGGAAGCTATTTTTAATATTTTCATTGTACAATTTAATTTGATTTGTACTTGTACTTGTATATAATTGGAAATTAAAATCTTAAATGTTAAATTAATATTTAAATTAATAAAAATAGGTAGACTATTTTTAGAGCAGACGTAAAACGTTTTATGCCTCTTAGTCAAGCGGGATTGCTTATAATAATAATAATAATAATAATAATAATAATAATAATAATAATAATAATTGAATCCCTGCCTATTTAAATAACTGTAACATCATGAACTACTGAGACAGGGAGTGTAAAACATTATATTTCTTTGTTCACAGACTTGAACATGAGTCAGCTGGTAAGACCAGACCGGTTTATATAATCAGTCGCAGAACCTACCATTAATTTCTACAACAAATTTCTATTTTAATATTTCATTTCTGAGAAGAGTAATTGTTTCGAACTATTGTTCTCATCTTGGTTGATATAGATTTTATTATAGACAAAACATTTCGGCGAAGTACCATCTGGCCATCATCAGGTGTCCATTGATTGGCTAATATAGGATATCAGTTGATTATTGCGATATTTTTCTCTGTGATATCACCAGTTCTTCAGTTGACAGAAGGTTTAGAACGTTTGCATTCTGACCATGTAACATTTTGATGTTATCGGTCTAAGGAAGGCACTCCCAGCTTGCGGAACGAAAGTGCCTGAAAACCATACGTCAGGTTGACCCAAGCCTTGTGAGTTAAATTAGGTAAACGGAACTCTTTTGGGATGGTTCTGCTAGCACAAAGTCAACAGTCACCGTGACCGAGGACCTGAGCGTGCCAGCCCTTGTTCAGACTGGGTCACTGTAGATAACGTGCTCTCTATCAGAAACTGTAACTAAGGTCCGCTCAGCATAGTTGCAGTAGAAACCACAAGTGGGCTCTGTGGTCGTTAAACAAACACAAATGTGCCTGAGCAGGCGTCTACGTCTAAACATACTAGTAGACGGTCATCCTCTAATAGAACTATATATATATATATAGTCATCTGCAGACAGATCTGTTTTGGTGTATCATAGCTCATCAGTACCGTTAGACATCCGATTGCTTCTAGCCAGGATTGAAACCCGACCGAATTGTCATCAGTCAGCGATTCTATCTCTTAGGGCAGTGTTAGGTTTCTTTAATCGCCTTAGTTCTATCCTTAGTTGGTATAAAACTGGTATGTGGTCACTTCCGCAGTCAGCATCTAGGTAGGCTTTGCAGTGAAGGACTGTGTTTCTGAATCTCTTGTTGATAGTAACATAATCAATTTGATTCTTATTTTCTCCTCCTGGACTCCTCTACGTCCATTGATTTCTTGGGTGCTCTTGAAACCGGGTGTTAGCTTGCGACACGGAAATTTCCATGTTTCGAGATTTTACCTCATCATCAGGCAATGTTGGCTTATTGTTGTGAAAATGATTTCAATTTACAATACGTCAACATTGCCTGATGACGAGGTAAAATTTCGAAACATAGAATTTCCTGGTGTTAATGTAAATTAAATTAATTTTGAATATATATATATATATATATATATATATATATATATATATATATATATATATATATCCCATTCGCAAAGGAATAAAACACAGGCTATCAAAAAATTCATCAAACAAAACAATATTTGATGAAAAGAAAAGAATCTATGAAGATGCACTAAGAAAATCTGGCCATGAGAACATTTTAGAATACAATCCACAACCAAACAGACAAATAAAAATGGATGATAGAAAACGAAACACCATCTAGTTCAACTCACCATTTAACATAGAAGTAAAAACCAAAATAGGGTAAATAGTTTTTAAACTGATCGATAAACGCTTTCTAAAAAGCTCAGAACTAAACAACATTTTCAATAAGAATACTATCAAGCTAAGTTATAGCTGTACTAGTAATTTAGAAATTTTCATAAAGAAACAAAACGCCAGAAATTTGAATAGCATTGTACAAAACAAAATCATGAATAAGGAATGTAGTTTCAGGGACAAAAATAAATGCCCACTTTAAGGACTTAGTAATACAAAAATAACGTTATTTACAAAGCAAAAATACATGACTTAAATGATCAAAACAAAACATATTTGGAATCAACCAAAGATACTTTTAAGACCAGATGGTTCAATCTCAGGTCTTTATTTAAAATAGAAATTAAAAGAATTGTACTAAATTGGCTAACCACGTGTGGAAATTGAAATTAAAATATGGAAAAGACCCAGAAATAACGTGGAGTACAGTGAAAACAGCCAATTCTTTGCAACAGCGGCAAATTATGCAGACTGTGCCAGGAAGAAAAGTTAGCTATCATGTTATTCCCAAACAAAAATTAATTACTGAATAAAAGAACAGAAATTATGACTAAATATAACCATACTGTAAAACACCTATTAGAGTCATTCAATCATGGATGAAAACGTTATTTCTTCTAATTTTGAAAATTGCACGTTCAAAACTCCATTTTACGTGAACGTTAAAAAAGAATCCCCGTTACGTGAGCGTTCTTTTAAAATGGTAAAATCACTTATTGCAAATCGCCTGAAGACCCCACATTGTAGAAAACTAGGTCACGTAATAACTCGTTTACAAATGAAAAATATATATTTTCATTTCATATATATATATATATATATATATATATATATATATGTGTGTGTGTGTCGCTTATTAATACTCAAATTGGAGTATCTATTAACAATAATGTTCAAACAAATATATTAATAAGCACAAGACACACACACACACACACACACACACACACACACACATATATATATATATATATATATATATATATATATATATACTGAAATTAATAAACGTTCAAAGGACTTCTCACATTGACCAACGTTGATCAGAGAAAGTGTATCCGATAAATTTATTGAATTATTACCCAATATCATATTTATACTCCACAAAGCAAGCGCCGGTCATATGCACCAAAATTCAGAATTGAAATATGCACCATATTTTAAGGACGGGACCACATATGCATATTTAAAGGCAATTAAAAATGCCGGAAAACTATAGGAGAATAATTCTGAAGATCGTGGGTGGAGCGTATGTGTATATAAATAATACCAACATCGACATAAAAAATCGACACTATATAGCGGCAGGCAGTTTGACGTCATAAGCAATCACTGGAACTAATAGTATCTAAAAAAGTAAAGGCGTCATTCACCGTGAAATATATATATAGATAGAGAGAGAGAATGAAGCAACGCATAGCATGCTCTAAATTCAGCTCTAAAGACTACTGGCGACTCTGTAAAAGAGTACTTAACAAGAGCAAGTCCACAATACCCACGCTAATCAACAAATTTGAGGTCCTCACCTCCCCAGCAGATAAGGCTGAATGTTTTGCCCGCAGATTCTAGAACAATTCGAGTCTGGACTCATCTGGAGTTTTTACACCCGACTTCTCACCTAGAACCGAGGCACAACTGAATGATGTCCACATTACACCTTCTCTTGTCTCTAAGATAATCTTAAAACTTGACCCTCACAAAGCGAGCGGTGGTGACGGAATCCCAACCATAGTCTTAAAGAAATGTGCCCCTGAACTCTCCTCTATCCTTTCTAAGCTCTACAACCTCTGCCTATCTGCTTCTTGCTTTCCTGCCTGTTGGAAATCTTCCTCTATAGTTCCTATATTTAAAAACACTGGAGAACCCTCAGACCCTGCAAATTACCGCCCTATCAGCCTTCTTCCGATCTTTGGAAAAGTGTTCGAAGCCATTATCAACGCCGAGGTGGTTCAGCATCTCACAGCACACAGGCTCCTCTCGGACAAGCAATATGGTTTCCGCTTCACCAGGTCTACTGCTGATATGCTAACGACCATCACCGAGTACATATACCAGGCACTCGACAGGAATGGCGAAGCTCGAACCGTTGCATTGGATATATCTAAGGCGTTCGACAGAGTTTGGCATGCTGGCCTTCTATGTAAACTGCGGAGCTATGGTATAACTGGACATTTGTTTGAACTAATCCAGTCATTCCTCTCTAACCGCACAATGAAAGTGGTATTAAACGGACATGCCTCTCAGAACTACCATACAAACGCAGGTGTCCCCCAAGGCTCCATCTTAGGTCCTACACTCTTCCTGATATATATTAATGATCTCCCTGATTCCATAAGAACCCAAATAGGTTTGTACGCCGATGACACCACAGTTTACTCTCGCCCCCAACAAAAATCTGGTGTAGGCGTCAAAGCTAAACTCGCAGCCGAGATTGAAAAAGACCTCCAATCCATATTGGACTGGAGTAAGAAATGGCTAGTAAATTTTAATGCTTCTAAAACGAAGCTACTGTCAATTAACCATCATCGACAATCTCACCTACCTCCCATTAGCATGGACCATGCTTGCCTCCCAGAGAGTAAAACACTACGCCTCCTTGGTCTCACACTTTCATCGGACCTCAAATGGAATGACTATATCGAATCCATTGCTAAATCCGCTGCTATGAAAGTCGGTTCTCTGTGTAGGGCCCGGAAGTTTTTTCCGTCTAAATCTATCCTGCACATTTACAAATCTACCATCCGCCCGTGCATTGAATACTGCTGCCATATCTGGTCGGGTGCCCCTGCTGTTCTCCTCGGGCTTCTCGATAAGGTTCAGAGGAGGGTCTGTAATGTGATAGATACCGACTTGGCAGACCGCCTGCAGTCTCTCTCCCACCGGCGAGACGTGGCTTCCCTGTGTTTCTTCTATAAATACTTTCACGGCTTCTACTCCGATGAACTTAGATCACTGGTGCCCCCTAAATACGAATTTGCACGAGATACTAAATTAACAACTAGATCCCACCCTTTTACAGTGAAACCGATAAAATGCAGCCGTAACTTCTACTCCAACAGTTTCTTTCCTCGCACTTCCCGACTGTGGAATTCTCTTCCAAACGATTGCTTCCCCGACGGCTACAATCTCCAGGAGTTTAAATGTAAGGTCAATACACACCTCCTAACACACTAACCTGCTCCCATTCTATCAAGCACTCTTCCCATCTGCCCGACCCTCATCCTCGCTATCCTTACTCATCTGTCACCTTTCTCCTGACATTCCCTATGTCTATCCACTCCTTCTCTTTACCTTCCCCTATGTAGCCCCATGCGCAATAGTGGCAGTGGAATGCCTTGCTTGGGGTGAGATGATTAAATATATATATATATATATATATATATATATAATTCATAACCTTATGATAAAATAATATATAATACTTTCATATTACACTATATATTTTATTTCCAATTTATAATAATCATTTTATCTCCGCCCCATGCCAAAACATAATACCCCTAAGACGCAAAGGATTACTGAGAGTGAGATGACTTTAGTGGGGAATCAGTCAGTCAGTTAAGTGCCACACGGGATACACGCTTGGGTGATCATGTTTTGAAAGAGACATGACTGACTGGACAAAAGATTATCCCGCAGTAGGTTGCCATTTCTTTCTGCGATAGATTGGTTGCCGACCAAGGCTATAGAACCCAATCTGTCCTGCTATTTAACTGGAAGGAGAAGAGATAGATTATATTACATTATTAAAATTAGTGGAGGATCAGTTTACTACTTCATAACAATAACACACTGATCCCCATTTTATGCCCAGTAGAAGTTTTAATTATTTTTCCAGCTATTATATTCAGTCAGTCAGTTAAGTGCCATACGTGATACATGGTTAGGTGAACATGTCTCTTTCGAGACATGACTGGCTGGGCAGAAGCTTATCCCGCAGTAGGTTGCCATTACTTTCTGCGATAGACTGGTTGCCGACCAAGAACCCTTCTTCTTCTACTAGGTGCCCTGTCCCTTCAGGACGTAGGCGATCATGGCTCTCCACGTCTCCCTATCCCTTGTGGCTCTTAGTATGTTTGCTCCTGTTGCTCCTGGCAACCCCCGTTCCGTCATCCACCTGATCAGGCCCTGCAAATATGTTATCCGCTGCCTTCCTCTGTATTTCCTTCATTCTATCTGACCAGTCAGTATCAGGTTCTTCAGGCTCTCCTCCCTCATTGCATGTCCCAGAAACTTCAGTTGTCTCTTCCTGACATTATTTAACACATAACTGGAAAAAGAGACAGATTAATACCATTCTCAAGGCTTTTTGCGCGTCAGTGAATACAATGGATTCAACTGGAATTCGAACTCTGCTCCCCGATTAAGTGCCATACGTGATACACGCTTGGGTGAACATGTCTCGAACTGACTGGGCAGAAGATTATCCCGCAATAGGTTGCCATTGCTTTCTGCGGTAGATTGGTTGCCGACCAAGGCTATAGAACCCAATCTGTCCTGCTATTTAACTGGAAGGAGAAGAGATAGATTATATTACATTATTATAATTAGTGGAGGATCAGTTTATTACTTCATAACAATAACACACTGATCAACCACTTTATGCTCAGTAGAAGTTTTAATTATTTTTCCAGCTATTATATTCAGTCAGTCAGTTAAGTGCCATACGTGATACACGCTTGGGTGAACATGTCTTTTTTGAGCCGAAGATTATCCCGCAGTCGGTTGCCATTACTTTCTGCGATAGACTGGTTGCCGACCAAGAACCCAATCTGTTCTATTATTTAACACATAACTGGAAAAAGAGACGGATTAATACCTTTCCCAAGCGTATTTGCGCGTAAGTGAATACAATGGATTCAACTGGAATTCGAACTCGGCTCCCCGGTTTCTCGTTCCGAGCCGATATCCACTGTACCACAACGCACATGAAAATCACAAACCAAAAAAATACATTCCCTACATTTAAGCACGGTAGTGGGAACATTCTGCTCAGGGGATATTTTGCTACTTCTGGACCAGGAGGACTAGTGAGAGTACAGGGTATTATAGGTAAAGAGCATTATTTGGCGATTCTTAAAAATAATTTAAAACAATATGCATGGAAAACGTTTTGGGGGCGTTACTGAACTTTCCGACAGGTAAATGACCCGCAACACACGGTATGAATTATTACAAAATACTTAGATGACAACAAAATTAAGGTATTGGTGTACCCCGCACAAAGTCCTGACATAAAATCCATCGAAAATTTATGGTCATATTTGAAGAAAAAATTAGGAATAAAAAGTCCTGTGAATTTGTAAAAACTTGAAGCTATAGCCAAGGAAGAATGAAGCAAAATGCCTATCAGTGTTTGTAGTGATCTTCTAAGGAAGTTTTTTTTAATCATTTCACCCCAAGCAAGGCATTCTACTGCCACTGTTGCGCAGGGGGTTACATAGGATAAAGTGATGAGAAAAAGTGGTTAGTTATAGAAAATGTCGGAAGGAGGGTGATAGACAGATGAAGATACCGAGGATGGGGATTGGGTAGATGGGAAGAGAGTTTGAAAGAATGGATGCGAGTTAGTGTGATAAGAGGTGTTTAAATTTCTGGATATTGTAGCTGTCGGGGAAGCAAGTATATGGAAGGGAATTCCACAGGCGGGAAGCGCGAGAAAAGAAGCTATTAGAGTAGAAATTCCGGTTACATTTTATCTGTTTCACTGTAAAAGGGTGGGACCAAGTTGCTAATATAGTATCTCGTGCAAATTCATACCTAGGGGGCACCAGTGATCTAAGTTCATCGGAGCAGAAGCCGTGGAAGTATTTATAGAGGAGACACAGGGAAGCCACATCACGCCGGTGAGAGAGTGACTGCAGCCAGGCTGCCAAGTCGGTATCAATCACATTACAGATTCTCCGTTGGATTTTGTCAAGAACCCCGAGGAGAATAGCACAGGCGCCCGACCAGATGTGGCAGCAGTATTCAATACACGGGCGGATGGTAAAATTATATATGTGCAGGATGGACTCAGACGGGAAAAACCTCCTGGCCCTGCACAGAGAATCGACTTTCATAGCAGCAGATTTAGCAATGGATTCGATATAGTCATTCAACTTGGGGTCCGCTGAGAGTGTGGGCCAAGGAGGCGTAGTGTTTTACTCTCAGGGAGGCTAGCCTGTTCCATGCTAATGGGTGGTAGGAGCGATTGTCTATGATAGTTTAAAAAATGTTTAAAGGCAATAATGAAGAATAAAAGTTACACAATTGATTATTGGGGCAAAAGGGTCAATAATTTTGTCCTATTTTAAATGTTTTTTGTGTTTTCTTTTTTGTGTTTTCTTTTTAACTATATTGTTTGACATCAAAATAAACATTTTGTTAGGGTCATTATAGTATATTCTTTCAAATCCATTATTTCATTTGTGAAAAAATACATATGAATTTTCTATGAAACTTTGAAGTATTACAGCTTTATTTACAATTATGGAAGGGTGGTGAAATAATTATGCCCAAAACTCTATGCATATTAAATCCTTGAATAAGTTCGCTGTTTTCCAACAGATGGCGTTCCCAGAATTCCGTTAGTGTATGTTCAGATGATAACGCATCTATAAGCAAGCTTGAAATTCAGTACATGTCATTTCACCGAAGTGTAAACAACTTTGTTTTTCATAGCGGTAAATACGTCGGATTTCGTGCCAATGAAAGTGTATTTGCGGGTAATTTTGCTGCACTGATTTATTCAAAAGCAATCTGCAGCTGAAGCACACAGAATTCATGTTGAGACTTACGGCGACCATGCTCTGTCGGGAACAACATGCAGAGATTACTTTAGACGCTTCAAAAATAATGATTTTGATGTTGAAGATAAAGAACGCTCTAGCGCATCGAAAAGTTTGAAGGCGAAGAATTGAAGGCGAAACATCGTGAAGATTTATGTCAGGCAGAAGCTGAACTTGCGGAGTCATCAGTAGTTGATCACACAATAGTTTCCAAACGTTTGAAAGCATTACGAATGACTCAAAGGCAAGGACATTGGGTACTGTACGAACTGAAGCCGAGAGACTTCGAATGGCGTCTTGTCACGTGTGAATAACTGCTTCAACGGAAGAAAAAGAATGGTATTTTGCATCGTATCGTAACCAGCGATAAAAAGTGGATATACTACTATAACCCTAAGCGTGGAAGATAGTGAAACATTTTGCCTTCATTTCAGAAAATCTACTCCTAATAGCAAAATGAAAAACGCAATAAAACTATGACATTATTTAATTTGATAAGCTTTTAATTGCTTTAGTAAATAGCATATATCAAGGACATTATAGTCTGTAGAAAAAATGTTGGATTAATAATGAACTTTTAAAAATTATTTTTATTTTTTTTCATTATAATAATTTGTAAAATTTCAAAGATTTGTTGCCGTTAGTTTATTAAGTGAAGATTATATTTAACAATCGAAAATCAAAAAGGTTAATACAAATTGTCGTGAACTTTCTTATTTTTAAATTAATTTTTTTGGGGTGTATTCGAATTTTTTTTTTTGTATGGTAATTTCTATGTGTACATTAAAAGCCGTGTGTTTCACGGTTTCTTAACCGTACAAGAAAAACATTTGTTCGGTTATGTCACTTGTGATCGCCATACACTTATCTTATCTCGCATATGTCAAGCTATCATCACATTTCAAATACGGGGGAAAAGGTCAGAATTTTCAACTCTGTGTTTCAGAAATTGTTTTATTCTAAATTTCATGCTATAAAAAAGTAATACGTGAGTAAATCAGATTAATTTAACATTAAATTTGCTAATTTTCCAGAAACAATGTGTCACAGATGTATATTATATTCTTGAAAAAAAATTTAAAACCGAGAATTAACTATTGTTTGCAAATGTGTGGATCACTAAAAAATAGACGAAAAATTGAAAAACAAAAAATCCCAACATTTTAGATGCCAATCAATATAATTTCTGTTTGAAATACACCAGAGTATTTTGCAACTGGAAATAGTAAATTTAATCATTTCCCTTTCAATTAAAAATAAAATAAAAGTTTCAAGAAAACTTTCTTATTTTTAAAAATACAATTTAAAAGTTAGTTATCGAAAATGAGTCGATGTACATATCTTTAAGAATTTATAGTTAGCGCCTGCTTTCTCAGTGAATGAAACGGGGGCATTACTGAACTTTCGACCGATGATTGTATTAGTCAGGATTTGGTAGCTAACCTCTCGACTTCAAGTCTTGTCATCTACCTCTAGTGACACGCAGTTGGTGTTTTCTTCATTTGTTCCGGCCTCTTTCCCGGTCGTACTTGTTATACATGTTACGTTCCAGGAGGACTTGATTTAATAACGAAAACAATCATTTGTTTACTCACTAAACAGCATTTCTTTCGGCTCCACTCCCAAAGTATTTCTCGTCACCAGCTTAAACATACATTGAGCTGCGGGGAATGCATAATCACGTGCAATTCTAGTTGCAGTGCTTCAGAATGGCAGTTCATCGATATTCGTTGACATGATTTAAAATATTCAAGAGCAATTATATATTTACCTTAAGTTCGAATATCATATTATTTAATGCCAACAGATAAAATGCTTTCATAATTTATTAGTTTATATTATGGGTTGTTTTTTGTTAGTTTGTTTAGCGACGTATCAACTCTTTATGGGTTATTTAATGCCGAAATTTAATTTTCTTGTGAGCTTTAGTAATTTACTAGCATCATAGCCCGGCGTTGCCCGTGCAACTCAGAACAATATAAAAACTATTACACTCACAGCTCAGAATTTTTCGAAGAATATTTAAAAATGTAGATATTTAATTTTAGAGGAAAAAGTTACAGTAATACCACACGAATTACAAACAGTTGATTTCCTGCATTAAATATTTAGCGAAAAAAAGCTTTATTTTTTTTTTAAATTTTATTTTCTGAACTATGAAATATTAAATCTGAAAAAAAAAAGACTTAAATAACTAAATTAATCATCAGCACTTTTTTTTTACAAATTTTGTTTTTGCTTGAAAAAACATTTTCTTAAAATATTTCTTTTGTTTCAAAATCACGGGGAAATATTCACATTTTCTGTTGACTAAATGAATTTTTCAAACGTCGGAATAAAAATTAAATATAAAGACTCACGTTTTTTTATTTTTTTTTATAAAAACATATCTTATTCGCGTTTGACACGTGTGATTTGATTTCTGTGATGTAATTTAGCAACCATCTTAGATAATAGATGTTTTACGGAGCAAATGTAAACAATCGACTCCATTGGCCAAAATGTGTGAAAGGGAAAATTGCTGAACTTAAACTCAAAAAGTATGTGTCGACCTGGCTTCCCTGTAGATATGTGTCCCTAGAAAGTTTGAATGGCGTAGCTTAAAAAATGTAGGCGTGCACAACAAATGTAGGCGTGCACACGCAGACTCACAGATTGCATTTTATATACATAGATTTGACTAATGTATTGCTGGTATATTTTTTATTTGTTAGAAAAATGTATTGCTGGTAATAATTTTACTATAAAAACGTACTTCTGGTATATTTACGATTGTTTAAAAATACTTCGATAGTATTTGATCCCAGTTTAGGGGTTAACTATTTTCTCGTAGATGGGACCTTAATAAGTGCTATCACTCTGGGTATGCGTGGAAATAAATGCTGTTTCACTAAATTTCACTAATTTCAGTAAACAAATGCATAAAAGAATGGATGATAAAATTCTTAGACTGACACAGATTTCAAATGGATTTTTATCTAACATTTTGAATGTATAATGTTCCCTGTATTGAATTAATATTCACGACTGTATTAAGCATTGGCAAAGAATAAGATTATGTTAAGAATAGTTATTTGCTGTGTAAAATAGCACTTTTCCGTAATAAAGCTGGGAACTTATTAATGAATACACACACACACACACACACACACACACACACATATATATATATATATATATATATGCATATGCAAGTTTCATTAAAAATCACAGACAAGGTGCTATGGTTAAGATTTTTATACTGTTTTCAAGTGATCTGATAATTATTTCTTTTCAGAACATAAATTATATAAAAATTCTCCGATTGTTTCATTTATCCAAGCGCTTTCACCTATACTTTTAATTATTATCGAAGATAAATTTTAGTTTACTTTTAAATGAATATATGGATTGTTTTACGTATGTATCTATAGTTATAGGAATGTTTCATTTTCCAAACACGGTGAGCAAATTGTAGCCGTATTCAGTCGATTTTTGTTGAATGTTGGTTTTTACTTTTTTATTAATAATGCTTCAATTGTTTTTAGCTTTTCTTTAAATGCTGATGACTCTATTATATATGTATTATCAACGGGTATGTTACAGATAGTTTGATAGGTTTCCATGTGTATTTGAATGAAACCTAATGGAGCTATGGTTAGAGAGATGTAACGTGAGTCTTCTTGTTAAACATGTAGTAGTATATTCAATTTAATTATTTACGAATTTGGAATGATCGAAAACAGAGTTCTTTAAAGGACATGCAAATTCGTAAATGATATTGGTTTTCTATAGTTTAGATATTTTAGGTAAGTTATTATTTTTGACAATGAGGTTAGCAATTTTAAATTTTGCGTCATAGATAATTTAACTGGAATTGTTTATTTCCTTATAAGGTTTCCAAGTGAAGATTCATCTTTTTATAGGGACATAAACAAGAAAATCAAATTAATTATCCATTACACAAAGTTTGAAGCTGCTAAATTCATTGTTATTAAACCATAGCTTATTATTTATCATTTTTAACGAAACCTGCATAAAAGAGGGATTGCTACCTAAATACGCAATATATATGTTTATAATTAATATATATATATATATGCGTGGAATTATTTACCACGCTTTCGTAATAACAAATAAAGTCGTTATATTTAATTTATTTTATAAAAACCTCATGTGTATTTTTCACAAATGAGGAAGTAATGGGTTTAAAAGAATGTGCAGTGTCGCCCACAACAATTTGTTTATTTTGATGTCAAACTATATATTTCAAAAGAAAACACCAAAAACTAGAATATATATATATATATATATATATATATATATATATATATATATATATATTTGATCATAGTTCAATTAAACAACATTTCTTAGAAAAACATAGCTATGTAGGTAATATTAGACAGATTTTAGTCGATAACACAATAATACTCATTCATACACACAGTAAAAACAACCTTCAGTTATTGTAAGCCATCTACATTAAATCAAACCAACCCACACTTTATAAAATCACATTTCAATCTGTCACAACACATTACATTGCATTTAGACATATGGTTCTGTTAATATTTCGGTCTCTCATGCGGTGTGGCGTCATAGAACCGCATTACAAATTTATGAATTGCGTCTGCTATTCGGTGACTGTTATCGTTGCATAGCAATGTTTTATGTCAATACAAGATAAGATCATCTTTGGTGGAGGATGTCTTTATGTTAACGTCCCTGTAACATCTCTGAAGATGTGAGCCGAAAGCTTAGAACCAGCAAATAAAAAATTATGCAAATGTTGGACAATTTTTGTCTTTATTTTCACCTGAAATTAAAGCCAAAATACGATGTTTAGAACGGCAATAGGCATTCATTGTCTGTTATATTTAACAGTATATATTTAGAAAATTATCTGCTGCCTCGATACACTATATATATATCTATATATATATATATAGGTGTGTATGCGTATGACGTACAGACATCCTATAATTTTAAGAACTGATATATATGTCTACAAAGTAGATGTAACTCTATATATGTTTTGATATTTTACTATTGTTCACCAAATATAAGGCCCAAGAGCCACTCATAGTAAAGGGTTGCAAAATGAGGTTGATGTAAGGGTTGCCAACAGGTGCCTATTATGAGGATAGATATCGGTTGACCCTGGACTTGAAGAAATTAAGATTGTAACTTCTCGTAAGAAATTTGTAAGTTTCCTCTCGGAAGTCAATTCAATAAAGCAACAATTCTGCGGAAGAAGCTATGTTAGTGAAACTTCATCGCCACAATACGAATGGAATTATTATCAGTCAATTCAGTGTACGTGTACTGGTGGGTCCTAGCTGCGAAGATCTGAACTAATGAAAGCAAAGAATGTATTTTACCCAATGCATATATACTAAAAGAATCAGTTAGTTAAGTGCCATATGTTTGGGCGATTATGTCTCGAAAGAGACATGACTGACTAGGAAGAAGATTTTCCCGCAGTGGGTTACCATTACTTTCTGGGGTAGACTGGTTGCCAAAAAAATCTATAGAACCTAATCTGTCCTGCTATTTAACCCATAACTTGAGGGAGAAAAGATTAATTCATACCTTTCCCAATGGTATTTGCACGTAAGTGAATGCTGCGAATTCAACTGGAATTCGAACTCACCTCTCTGGTTTCGCGTTCCAAGTCACTGTACCGCAATGCAGATCCAAAGATGTTACATGTGTCCTGAGTCCCTGAACGGGGAATACTCCCAGACATTAACTTTCCTTCATGAGGGAGCTAAGTTTATTGCCTGACGTGTCCCCATAAAAGGAAGTGTTGAGGGATTTTGAACAGTTTTCCCACTGTATTAACGTTAAATACGCTTTAAATTGACCTTGCGTCGCATTCGGTTGCGATATGAGCGAACTAAAAAAATAAAATGTACATACATGGTGTCCATAAAGTTCGTGTGCATTTTTTAAAAT